>PNEQ01056670.1:5252-27935 GCA_003012365.1 Medauroidea extradentata
AGCTACAACCGAATGTAAACAACAAAATGTCCTCGGCCCGAACTGAAGTGATTGGCAACAGTGGAAGTAAGTTAGTCGCATGGTAAATCTGGTACGCTCACCGCATAATACTGGTACACGCGTAACAGAACAAGTCAAAAACTACCGCTACGAGTACCGAAACAATTGTACGTCTACTACCGCTTTAGTGGCAACGCTGACACTAGCTATTTTGCCGCGTATCCGTAGTATGCCGTACATCGTCCGGAGATTCGTAGTTTACAATACTTTGTCTGTAGAAACTACGGAGAATCCGTAGACGTTGGTATCCCTGCTAACATGTAGTCTCGTTTAGGTTTAAAAAATAAGTGTTGCAAAAGAAGTGAAAATGAGGGATAGAACCTTATAAAACATCAAGGACAAAAGATTTATCCTCTTTCGTTTAATAAAATCCATCCCAAAGTATTTTAACTAACGTTAATGACAAAAACAGCTAGATTTCAAATTTCATGCACAACATTTAGTTTTTGGTCGTTGGTTTCATAATCATTAAAATTACCTCTACCTCATTCTTGTTTTTAGACAGATGCCACTCCTTTGGACGAAACATTACATTTTATCGGGAGTAACTGTAATGATTAGTAGGTATGTGACAATTTTTACGAATTGCCTGCTATAAAAATAATCTAATGAATTCACATCAATGGAGTGCGTAAACTGTTTTTTTTTAAATTCATATGAAAAATGTGACTAGCTACATATTTTGAAGTTAATCTAGTACAAATAACAACAATGTCAATTTTAAAAAATGTGAAGTATAATAATCTAGTACTCAAAATTATGAAGTAATACATTTCCCGAACTTTGTGACGTGGCTGCGATCTAGCAGCAACATGCGCCAGTAGCCCTGTACTGCTCTCTATGGTTTGGATGCTCTCCAGTAATTAAAAAAAAAAAAAAAAGTTAATAGCAGTTTATTTATTTTTATTTAAAACTGTAATGAAACATGTTTGGTTACATAAATGTTTTTGTTCCACATTTATGAATTCATTTTGCTGTAATTTATTGTAATTAGTTATTTACTATTTTGTTATGATTTCAAGTATTTTCTTTTAATAATATTTGGTATTTGAAATGAAATTTTTTCGTTTAAAATGTTGAATCTCGTAGTCGTGTATACCCGAAGTGTTTGGAACACTCTGGTAACGCGTGGCAAGATGTTTGCTTGCGTGTTAGAGGAACTACTTGCGAGGGGAAGGGATGGAAAGTCACTGTATAAAAAATGAATTACATTCCAAAATTTTACAAGGAATTATATTGTGCTGCCTAGTATTATTTCCTTATTCCACTGGAAAACAAATCTTCAGTTTTAATTAACATAATGTAACTAACCCTATTGCCAATATTATGATTCAGATTAAATTTTAATTTTCAAGTAAAACCCACATACTATTAAATGAAGTAATTAATTTCAAGACTAACAATTATTTTTTTTATACATTTTGAACGTTAATTATGAGGCTCTATAGACTAATTTAATATATACTTTTCCTTCTATTCAATTCAGTATGATCTTGTGTATGTGTGTAACAACACATAACTTTTTTCATTTCACCGCGTCAATGGGAAACAAATTTTGCTGTATTAAATATTTACCACAGAAACAGTCGAGTTATGCGATAGTGTACCACCTTATAAAAGGCTTTCTTCAAAAGTGTTAGAATTTAACTAAAATTTAAGAGAAGTGTAAAGAGTACGGTGATAATTTAAATTTGTCTGGGAAGTAAGACATATTTAAGAAGTGTTAATAGATACTGTAGTATTCAATGAAAACTCTGTCATTATTAAACCAACAAGATAATGTGTAATTGAAGCAATGTTTGACTAAGTAAATCCTATGAATGTACACATGTATTGCCATGAAAATAAAATTTTTCATTGAGAATTTTATTTCCCTATTGAACGTATTTCCAATATGTTGTTTCAGTTCACTGACAGCCATCAGAAAATAAATAAATGAATAAATAAATAAGAGACATTTATCTCCCAACTGAAATCGTAGCATGTTAGGAACTATACATGCAATGTGCGTTAGAAAAAATTTCAAATGACTATTGTAGCATTTACGTGCATGACCCTAAGGAATCACGTGTCGACCTCAACTCGCGCGGAGCAGTTTTATCAGTGCTGACTGCTGGCCTGTCACCACGAGGTCCACGTGCAAGACGACCGCTAGGCACAGCGTCGGTGAGAGAAGAGATTTGGCAACGCCGTGGTGGGAAATGCGACATGTCTGGGTAGCCTTGTGTTTGCCAAGGGAGGGAGGGGTGATACTGATAGTTCACTTCCTGCCAGCTCCAGTGACTTATCTGCCTGGACTGTGATAGTTCCCTCGCTCCTGGCAGAGTGCAGCACTAATCAGCTGCATTTTAATGGCCAACCATATAACCGGCAATAATTACGCATTATTAATATGGCAAATCATCCTGTTCGTCACACAATACACGGATATAGAATCTGTTAGGAGCTTTATGTTCTAGAAACACTGCAGAATGTCATTTTGTGGTTGAATTTAAGTTATGTGCAAACATCACAGTTACCAAGACACATTTGTGACCTAATGGCACACTATGAAATATACACAATTCTAAAAATTTTTGAAAGTATTATATGGCTACATAAATACAAAGTAAAATGGACATTGCATACTACACAACGCGACTAAACTAGCAAATTAAATTATACGGGAAAAAATATGGTACTTTCCCAGTTAAAGCGGTTGCTAAAGAGGCCAAAAGACAATTTATTTTCGTTTGAATCCTTGTTTTTTACTTCTCAAACATTTTTTAAAAATTTTTTTTGGCATTAATTAGATTTTACCAATAACGTTAAAAACGCCTCTAAGCAAAAACAATATAAAAAAATATTTCCATCACCCCCCGTAGTATTTTGTCCATTTTTAGTCGTCATTATTATTCAATTACGTCAGTGTTGCATCAGCTATCCTACATCTTTATATCCTTCCGCACAGACATGATATAACAGAGAACAATAATCCAACATAAGACATTTCAAAATATCAGTAATGTTTGATTAGTTTTTACCATTTTCCAGTGTAAATTTTGTCTTTTGTGTTCTGTAACATTGTTCTATTACGTGTTTTTGTATGTGAACTACTTTGCACCGTGCAAAGTCAGCCCCCCTCGCAGAGCAGGCTTGGCGACGCCGAACGCCATGTTAGTCGGAATCTGAAGCGCAGAGGAGATAGATGTCTCATCTACCCCGGGTTTTTCACCAATTTTGCACAAGTCATTTTTAGTTTCAATAGTTTAGTTTTAATTACCGGAACTGTTTTTGTTGTTTTTGACCCGGGGCTCCTCACCCCCTGCCGGCCGTTGCGTCCAGGGGCTTAAATCTACACTTTTTAGTACATCGCCAGCCTAGTGCTGCTTTGCCGCGTAACCTACTGGAGAGGTTCGTGCTCCAGACCCGCTTAACTGGCATTGGCCTTCTGCAAATACCAGTCTATTGCTTATGGTTAGAAAACTACCTAAACTATTCACGTCTTTCATTTAATAGTATTTTGCTCACTCCGTCCCTAGTGACACATAGTGTACATTTGAGTGTGTTGTGGCATGGAGACTGGCCCTAACAAGTCTCTGAAGAATCCGTTGTTTGGAGGGTGCAACAATCCACCGATATGTAGCCTGCCCCGTGGTCGTCGACCTGTCGACCCTGGGATCGTCATCAAAGGGGGTTTCCTCCACGGCTTCTGCCGTGTACCCTTTTCCCCACTATCCAGCTCATTTCGGCTCTCCCAGCTAGCCGGTCCATTCTCTTAACTTTGTCACCCATATCCCGTCCGACTCATCTACCGAGTCAGTGCCATTGTCATCTATACATCCCCCCACCTAGCACCCCACGTCACGTTAACCAGATTTCGTAACCAGGTGTTGATATATTGTGCGTATAATAGTTGTTTTGAATTGAAATTTGCCATACATTACATATTTTACTTGTAAAGTGTTGAACATTGCCTTTACTTTACTTTTAAATCTCATATAAGATGATGGCTGAATACTTATTCCCTAGTGCAACTTTACTATAAAAACAAAGAACTGAATGATGCTGGAGTTGGTTCAACATTGTTGCCAACTTTGGGGCACTAGTTGACAGATAGTTATTTAAATTTTGGTAACATTTTCATTATCAATTAAAAACATATATCCACAATTTTCATACATATTTTGTACACAATAATACGGTGTGGTAAGGTTTTCCTTACTCGAGATTTGATGTAATAATTAAAACACAACAATTAATTACACTTTTATAATCCAAATTTACAGAATAACTATGTTTAGTCTGTAAATTAAAATGTCAGCATAGCCGGACTGCCGCAGCAATTGCACAGTAAAAAATCCTCTCTTCAACTAGGTCTACACTGTTTACAAAGAAACATTTTCGTAAGGGAAACATTTTACAGTGAATGCTAAAGTCCAGCTTGTTACCAATTCAACAGCGAAAATATCCCTATCATAAATTAATGGGCCTTTTCCTTTCCTTGCTCAGAACATTTACAGCCTGCTGGAATTTGTTACTTGTTGCCGGAATTACACTCAAGTTGTGCAAGAAGCACACTCGGCTTGGAGCAGCATAGACATCAACTACAGATTGTGGTGGTTGGAAAGGCTTCTGGCCAGAACTATTTCAGTACCCATGTTGGACGTGCACTATAGGATCAGCCATTACGGAAGTGACCAGCCATTTTGTTCAAAGTATATCTATGGTGCATGGAGTTTGTTACTGTTTACACTTTAGCTGCAAAAACTCACCTAATTTGGAAATGTATTTAACGTAACAGAATGAGATGTAGTACGAAGACAATATTTAAATAGGATCATAACATGTAAGAAGTAATAGCAACCACGTATTGTTACAGTTTATTCTTTCACAGCTGTATATAGATGTGCATTTCTCAGCATAGCCTAATAATAAGAGTACAGATAAACCATTCTTGACATCTACAAAACATACTAATATCATAACAAACACATTCACTTTACATATACACATGTGTTGCTTCCTATTGTTTCTTGAAGTTGATACTCAAACAACAATGCTTACTTTCAGTACAGTTGTCATGGCACTAATACAGCATAAATATGCTACAGCAACTATTACTTATATTTAGCATTAAAAGCCACTCAATTTTCAATTGAAATATTTTTTTAATGTTACCAAATACAGTACTGTATGTAGTCTGATATTTCATATTATTTAACAGTGCAACTTCTTTGACACATGTTAACAATAATTATGCTTAAATTACTTGTATACAAATAATTACAAGATTATGAACATTGAGCATTGGCAAATACAAACACGACTTCTCTCTCATAAACACTTTCTTAATTTCAAAGATGAAGCTACCAGAAGTCTATCATTTAGATTAGAATATCACTCTTTGCTACGACCAAGAACGATATCTCATATCCACGTAACTATTCTGTTTCTTCAAACTCAAAACATATTTTTACCTTTTAAAACAACTACAAACGACACAAATAGTTTAAATACTTTCAAGGTGTTGAAATAACAAGAATGTAACACTAGAATATTAAGTTTTGACCATTGATAAACAGTATTAAGATTATAGGAGTGTAGTCTCTTAACAGTGCATGGCAAAACCACGAAAAATTATTATAAGCATAAGCTTACACATATTACTCATGTTAGTAAAAAAGTGGGTGAAACAAATAACTTGGGATATAAAAATTCAATCATATCAAGTATTTGTACATTCACTGTTCTGTTGTGTTGCATCTATCAGTGGACACCAGATGGTCGTAAATTGTAAATTACTATTTTGCTCTCAATTGGTTCAAAGTAGGGATCCACTGGTTCAACCAGCCTGAAATGTCGGTGGTTCTGGTGAATTTGCATCAGAACGTCACTCAGTAAATTTTCAAATTCAATCTTGGAATCCCAATATGAAACAACTTAAACAATTTTAAAATGTGAAGTCAAAGAAAGTTAAGTTACCATATTAATTTGCATGTAAAGTTGTTTGTGTTTTAAAATATGCTTTTTCTGAAAAATAAATTTAATTTTAATTATAAACTATATTTAATATTAAATATGTTACCAGAGCGTTGTCTGGATTTCTATAGTGGGTATGGACATTTCATTGGTAATGGAAATTTGTCAAATAAATGTCAACCTGATGTTGACATCAACAGGTGTTTCAAACACTGATGGATGTAACAAAGGATTTTTGAATACACGGATGTTGTACAAACAGACCATATTTCTTGAGAAAAGTCTGTCTCACATAAGAATTACAGTTTTACACATTTCTGAAGACTACCATAATGTGTTCAAATTTCTGCAGTAAAATACTTTTCATATTTATGTACCGCACAGTTTGAGAGTGAGCCGAGTATGTGCTGAAATCACTTGGCACAGGCAACAATTGCCTAGCCCATAGCAATAGATGTAAAAAGGAATGCAAACACAACAGTCAAAAAGTGAAATTCTTACATGAGATGAACAATACAGTATAATGCCTGAACAGACCTTCCAACTTCCAGAAATAAAAAAAAATAAGGTGATTTTTTAAGCCCTCCCCCTTCCCCCACCAACCCTGCCACCTAGATAAGCAAAGGAATTATATATCCCACGTTCACTATTGTCACATCAAAATTAAATTCATTGTTTCCTTGCACATATGTACACTTTGAAGATGTTTCACAAAATCTCTGCCACTACGCACAACCGAAAAATTATATTTGCACATGCAAACTGAAGCACATGTTGGACCCTTTATTGACATTTACTAACATAGATATTTCACAGAAAATTAGATTTTATACACTGAATCATATCTCATTTAACTATTTGACTACACAATACAGGCTTAACCAATAGGTCATAACTTACTATAAAACTCAGTGGCAGGGAAATTCAAAAACTTCAGTCAATCAACGCTTTCTAAGAACACTCAATAAATCATAGCTTATGGTAACTTCTTTACCTTGATTGATATTCATAAGAAAACAAAAGAAAAAATTGTAATTGGTCCAACAAAAAATGGGCAGATTATATTGACAGTTAGTAAGATGGGAGACAAGCTATAAAATAGGGAGTCTCGTGCAGAAATCAGGATACTTGGAAGGTCTGCTCTAGTTATTGATAATGGGAATAAATAATGAAGCTGAATGCACTAATAGAAGACTTCCTAGGTAATGATAAATAAACTTAATACATTCATAGATATATAAACATAAACTATAAAACAAGAAAAATTATTTGGGTGCCGTTAATTTACCATCCAGTGTTAAAATTTGAAAGAAAAAAATACTTAAAGAGTTTTTGGTGATAAGATGATTTTTAAAATATGATACAGCCTTCATTCAATGCATTAGGTGAAAATATTCTCTCTGAATAAATTGAAGATAAACAGCCATTACCAGTGGGCTATAGCTATGAATAAAATATTATAAATTAAGTTGTTAACTTGCCAACATAAATTTAAGCAAGAACTTGACAAAAACCTGCAAAAAATCAACAACGATAACAGTTTACAGGTCCCTACACAAACATTTTGCTCATTGCTGAATATTAATTACTAATTCTACATACACTAACAATCTGATCACACTTAGGAAAATATTATATGCAAACAGTATAAAGTAATTTTCACTACATATGAGATATGTACATACACAGAACTAAACAGCCACAATATCTTTACAGTACCTGCTATAAATGCAGAAGTAGTTGTCGCAAATCCTACTTGCAACTTTAGGAAAGGGACGGAATCATCGAGCAAACACACGTGCTTTTTCTAAAATATTTGCAAGAGGCAGAAAGTTACATGAATCTGATACAAGAACCACGAAACACAGTATCAATGTTGAAACCCAAAATGGCAGCTGGAGATTATTGAATAACATGCTCAGTTTGGAAATCGCTACACAAGTAGATAAAACTCAAACATACTTACTGAGACAATGATGTCAATGTTCAATACTGCCATTACCTCAGGCATGAATACAGGCAATGTGTGTGTAAAGAGGGTGGACAATCGAGTCTGAATGAGCACAACAGAAGCTGAATGTCAGCAAATAAGAAGTTACTTATATCAGACAAACTGAAACAATATTATTTTTCTTTGCTCTAACAGAATCCTCAATCAAAATACAATGCTTATTATACAGCTTAGTTTTAATTAATTATATTCCAAAGAAATTATTGAATTGTTAATGGGTGGGGGGAAGCAAGAAATAAGAAATCAACACCTACAAACAACAAATTATTAACTGACAGATGTCAAACAATTTTGAGTGGAATTGTGGAAATACACCATAACAGGTAATTCAGGCGAGACAAAAATGTCAGCAAAGAAAGCTAGTCACAACCTACTTTAGTAAGAACATATACACTATACATAAAATAGAAATACAATAATACATAGTAAATTCTGCAAGGAATTATACCACAAAAAAAAAAAACCAGAGAGAAGGATTACAACAAATTGGCAAGCCATTAATAAGACTAGTGTTTTTATAAAATCTTATTCTATGTGTATGCTCTGAATACAGCTAACATCTGCTAGGTTTCTTTGTTTGCTATTTTGTATCCTAAGATTTTTTTTGTATAAAATACATATAGTGGAGCAATGGCACGTGTCCTCAATTTCTATTAAAATCAGACTTCTACACCTTGACGCACAGTTTCGCTCAAGAAAATAAAACAAGTCAAAGGATATTGCATTCACAGAAAAAAATGGCACACAAATTACAACTGTCTCATTGAAAATAACTACAGGTACAAATTGCAAACTGTGATAGGGTCATTCCGTGTCAAATCAACCATGCTTAAAACCCTTAACCCCCCCAATTGTGATTAAATTCAGAATATATTTTGTACACATGGTGAGATTTAATAATATATTTTTTTTAGAATTTTTAAAATACTATTTTGAGACTTGTAGCCTTTTAAAAAACCAAATTTAAAAAAAAATCAATGGTAGATACTTATACAAATGCCACTAGCTCAGCTCCTAATTGAGTTACAGATGTATTTAATAGCTTGTTTAAAAGCTCTTGAAATGGGCTTTAATTTGATATGTCACATGACGTTGGTATATTAAAAAAAGTTTTTTAATAAAAAAATTAATTTAATAACAAAAACAATAAATATAAAAAGTAGTTTTTTTTTTAAATGGGGAAAAATTACATTTTATGTATCAGACTTTAAATAGTACATTCTGAAAGTTGTAGAGTGGGATCATGATGGGATCAAAAGTAATTAATTGTTAAAATGGTTAGAGTGTGAGTAAAATTATGATATTTAAGCCTACTTACATGTTACGTAAATATAGCTACACAGCGGGTTTGCTGTGAATGACTTTCTGGAGTAATTTTGTAGTAGCAGTTTGCGTTTCACCTTTTGTGAGTGTGTACACTCTTCCAGTTGCTGTAAGAGGATCAACTCTAGTGAGGATATCACTTTTGTGTACACAAAGAACGTCTGGTAGTTCTGGATATTTGTAGGAAGGAGAGGGTCGATTTGGATGTAGAAAACTCACTTTAACCTCTTGTTTGTCTTCATTAGAGTCTAAAATGCATCCCAACCACCATTTTCCATCATACTTGCATGTTACAAACCCCACCATGTCTGAGAATTCAATATTGCCTTCCTGTATTGTTGTAGTCTCCATGCGTAGTGTTTCAGAGAAGGAATATGGCTTCACAATAATTTTTTGTTTTGTTGCTGGAATAAATGAGGGAAGTTTCTGGGTACCAACAATTACTTTAGCAGAAGATATCCTATCCCTCAAGAATACTTCCTCATTTTGATATTCTTGTGTAGAGCTGTATATGAAGTGCATAGAAGAGATACTCTTTTTTGCCCAATCAAACAACTGCCTAGGAGTCATTATCTGATTATTAAAAACTTTATGAAGGGACTCTTCTCGCAGCAAGTCTCTTCAAAGTTCCACCAATCCCATCACATGTAACTCAATTAGGAGCTGAGCTAGTGGCATTTGTATAAGTATCTGCCATTGATTTTTTTTTTTAATTTGGTTTTTTAAAAGGCTATAAGTCTCAAAATAGTATTTTAAAAATTCGAAATAAATATATTATTAAATCTCATCGTGGGTTCTAATTAATTGCCAAATTTCATTAATATCTTAGAGATGAAAAATCAAAATCATATTTATATTGGTTGATTTGACATGGAATGACCCGATATAGTTCTGAGGGTAAGCAGCCAAATATGCTTGAACTTTGCGTTTTGTTTTTAAAAAGGTGGCAGTTGGCAAAATTGTTTCTTGCACCCACTTGATCATTCCTAGAAAGAGCAACAATCAATATACGAGTGTGAGCGCAAACATTAGAATATGTAATCACGTACACTTTGAAAACTCAATGCATTGAAAACTTTGCCGAGTACACAAAAACACATAAGAGACAAGAGAAATTTAAAACCTTCTGTTTGGCCAAATTTTTCTTTTAGACTTTTTTCTTTAGTTCCTATTGTGAAGCGACCAGCCTGCGCTTGGGGTGAACTTTTTAAATAAGTCAGTTGTATGTTTTCTATGGTTTTTACTTTGAGTCCCTGTCGGTGTTTATTTTTGCATAAGTGATTCTAGCCAGTGTTACCGACACTTCAGAACCGATAGCTGGTCAGCCTAGCGTCAATTCAGTATAGGGCAGTGATGAAGCCTTTATTAAACACAGAAGCCTCAGAGTGTTGCCCGGCAACCTGACATAAGTCTATTGAATGTAGACTATTCAATTGCTATGTTTTATACAATTATAAGTTTCAGGAATATTGTTTCAATAAGAATTCAGTGTTTGATGTTTTAAGCCTAGTAATCATTTAAGAAAGTCATTTGGTTAATTAAATTAAATTATATAATTTTGCTGAATAGGATGTCACCTATAAAACCTACTCTCTAAATGTAAACTGCTATTGGGGCTGGTAAAACAATACAGTAACAGAAAACCGCGTCTGGATGCAATTGCTATTAAGTCTTTTATCTTAATACATACTTCAATGTCAAATAATGTGTTCACAACCTTTAAGTTAGAATCGTTCCGAGTTCTCAATTTTCGGACAACACATGAATTTAAAATAAATATATCTTGTAAGGACTTTTCTATAACAGCATAAAAATTCAAGCAATTTTAGATTCTTCAAAATTTTACGAGAAATTGATGTTTTAAAAGTTTTGGAAGTTGGAACGTTCTTGGTGTTTATTTTCAAGATATGTAAATGAATTCGGCCAGCCCGGCCATGGTGCCGCAAGGGACAACACCGATAGGGGTTCACAGAGGGTACTGCAAGGTGTACTGCCAGTAATGTCTGATTACAAACCTTCATTTAATACAGAAGAACCCTGTTATCACATTCCTGTTTATAACATTTTCCTGCATATAACACTTTTTTTCACAGGTCCCTTGAAAAACGTTATAACAGGGTTATACTGTATTTCTTTATCGTGATAATCATCCAGTAACCTAGTGAGGTACATCATTGTGCTCAGCAGAATTTTGCAGATTTTTCCATAATTTTAGTTTAAGTTTATTTTAATTTGTATCCAGACAGGTTATTTGGTCTAACTAGAATTTTACAGAACATTTTACCAGAAGGTAATCCACCATGACATCTTCGGATAACATTGCGGTTACCGAAGCTGGTCACTTTTTCTGGACCACACTATGGTGGTTTGCATAATAACGCTGAAAAACTGCCATAAAATGTGACGATTCTGAGCATTTGTAGTCATTCAGATGCCATGTTTCATAAACGGTGTATTTCACAAAAAATATGCACGATACAACAATATTAACAGTTAAAAAATAAACAAAAGGTAAATTTAAACATTTTGCCATACCACTAATGGTTTAGTATGCAAGTGTGAAAAACACTTTGAAACTACGTTTATGTAGTCCAACAATGACTTCTCATTCAGAGGATACATAGTTTGTGTCAGTCACTAGTCAGCAAGGCTGTAAAGTTGTTCCTCTCTTAATCAAAGGAATCCACATAAAAAAAATGTGCATACCATTAAGAGAGAAAGAACTTTACAGAACAAACAAATACAAACACTTAACCCACCATAACCAATCAGAGTCAATCTATGCTGTGCGACCAATCAGGAGACAGTTCGTCTCTAAATGGCTGAGCAGGATAAGTGGGTTTACTCTACATAAACCCATGGTTTTCCAGTCTCCTTATCAGTCATATTCATGTTCCTGAACCCTGTGTGTCTATCAGATGACGGGAACAGATTTCAGTTCTCAAAATGATATTCTACTGCCTGTCTTAAAAACTACTGAGTTTTGTTTCGTCTCGTCGTGTGTTGTTTTTCTGTTCCTATCTCTAATATCTAGTGTGCTTTTTTTTGTCTCATTGTTGTGCAGCATGTGGTTTCTTTGTTTGCGTCCAATTTAATACCAGTTTTATTTTGCCTCATTGGTAGTATCGTATTTTTATTTTATTTGATGGGTCATAAATATCTATTATCTTTAGTTTTCTTTGACAGTTATTTATTTCGCAATGGAGTATGTCCAAACAACTAAATCCAGTCATGCACTCCCACTGCACAGTTCTTACAAAGTTTATTATATGCGCTGTCTTTTTTGTTCTTTTACACATAGTATATTTTTGGCACTTCTAAAATTGTCCCGAATTATCTGATTCCCGAATCAGTGCATCACGGATTAACGAGGTTCTGCCGTATAGCCATTTTGAGGGGCCCAAAATCAGATTTTCAATAGGAGTGCTGCAATTTTAAGTTATTATAAGCCTTAATTAAAGTGCATTCTTTTTATAGCTAAATGTATACTGACCCTCCAACACAGTCCCATACATCACATTCGTAAAATCAATAGAGGCCTATTTTGACCCCACCCCATTGTGACGAGTCGCTCCGCTGCTGCCCCACGATTGGCGTACAAAATGTGACGCGGCCGAATCACCTACTTCTTGTACCACGATGGGCGACCAAAATGTGACAGGTCACATTTTGGGCAGACAAAAAATGTAGCGAGTCGCACTGCTCCACGTTCAAGACTAGCTCAGCGACATCAACACAACAGGGCGTGGGTTCTCCCAACGTAGCACGAGACAAAGAATAAATTGGCAGAACTTTCACAAAAGTTTTGGGGTTTATTACATGAAATTACGTTCCAGATTTATACATTGCTTGAACTCCGACTGCAGGGAGGAACACTCTTGAGCAAACGAAAGAAATAAAAGTAAAAAAATTAAATTTTACAAACTATATGCTGGTGATCACCGAATATATGTTTCTCTTAAACAAAAAAACCCAACTTCACATTATTTAAGCAACAAAAAAAAAAATTAAATATGAAAGTCAATACTAAAATTGCAGAACCACCTGCTCACTGCATTTCCGCACGACCGTCTCTGCCGCCATCTTGAACTAGGCCTCTGCGGTCAACAACAAACAACCGTCCTGGGCTACATCTCCGCCTTCGCGCGCAAACTACCCACGTTGCCCTCAGTGGTGCCGCCCCGCAGCCATTACAGGAAACAACTTAAAATATTACGTTTTTACATAGCTAAAGAACATTTTGAATTCGTGATATCTCCACATCATTACAAACATTAACATTTTAGTTTCCAAATCAACCATATACAAATTTATTTATTATTAACCTTGTTGCTAGGTAAAAGAAACATTGAATTTAAATTTGACGCGGCCAATCAGCAACAGTCTGTGCTCTTATTGGTTGCAAATCCTTAACGTTCATGTTTATAGGTCGGTTTTGTACTGAAATATAGTATCGTATTTACTCGCATAATGGCCGCCATCGCATAATGGCCGCACCATTATTCTGAAAGGCCTAGAGCAGTATTTTAAAAACTCTGAATAATGGCCGCACCCCATAATTTTCAACATGGGATACAATACAGTAAAACTCTGTTAAGACGTTTACCAAGGGATCAGGTTTTGCTATGGACTTCGGCGAGAAAACATCTTAGCCAGAATGGCAAAAATGTGATCTCCAAAACGTGACCGTTGCAAACGTTCATTGATCGGAAGCGCAGCGCGCCGGCACGCATGACTAGATCCTTCGTTTTTCGTGCCTATAAGACGTGGCGGCAAAACCGAGCACCTAGGTACCAGACACGATGAGACGCTCGCTTGTTGATGCGCTGTTGCCACGATGAGTCACTCTCGCTTGTTGATGCGCTGTTGCCACGATGAGTCACGCTCGCTTGTTGATGCGCTGTTGCCACGATGAGTCACTCTCGCTTGTTGATGCGCTGTTGCCACGATGAGTCACGCTCGCTGGTTTACGCGCTGATGACACGATGAGTCGCGCTCACTGGTTGATGATGGCTGTTGATAAACGTAACGGCGCCTGGAGAGTTGTGACGTTTTAAACGTGAATCGGATTTGTTTATAAACTACTTCACGGGAAATAATAGCATACATGTAATGGACCGTAAAATGTAAACGTCTTATGCGGGATAATTTTGAACGACTTTAATTGAGTGATGCACATGAATGGATTAACAAGATTTTATAGTCTCTTAATTTTTCCATGTTTACTGTACTATACACCGACAAATTCTTTTTCTTTATTTTCGGAGAAATGGTCACGCTATGGACGAGTAAATATAGAAAAAAATGTACATTTGTTATATTCTACACCATACAAAATTTAGAAGGTAATTTTTTTGAAAACCCCTTATAATGGCCGCACACCATTTTTTGGGCCCAAAATTTGGTCAAAAATATGCGGCGATTACGCGAGTAAATACGGTAACTTTTCTTGGAAACACTAAATTTAGATTGATATCTCTGTCCTTTTCACACTCCAAGCCTTAACAATGAACACACAACTTCATTAAATTCAAATGCAAACAATTTAAGCAAAAAATACATATTGAAACCTACTGGATATAAACAGAATCATTTAAATTTCAAATAAATATGAACATAAATAAGCAAAAATGTTATCCTTTCTGTTAAGTGAGTAATTTCTAACTATCAAAATAAATGTCATTTTAAGAAGAATTAGTTCACAGTTACTCAAATTGATTATCTTAAATACAAATTAATTTCCACTGACGTGCTGGCATTTAACAAATAATGTTCTTAATAAACTGTTCTTAACAAAACTCTCAGACACCATTGTCAGAATGGCCATGAGCCCTACATCATAAATGACAAGGACGTGCGCTGGGCAGACAGAGTGTGTCTCCACAAGCATTGATAGAATGGCATCTGATAACACTATTTCTCGCGTGTAATGCGTACTTTATCTTTGTCAACTACATAAAACAACAGTGGAACAAGCACAATTACGACTACATGGGCGTGAATATTTTGCATTTGTCTCTAAATATTTCTTGTTTGTATGACGTGCATATCAATTACAGAAAAGAATCTGATCATAAACATAAAATATTTTTACCATAATTAACTATGTTAGCAGTTTCGTTTTTAATATGGCATCACTGATTATACTAAAATAGACTTGGCGCAGTTTTTTTTCACACGTCAATGAAAAATTTAACTCCACTGGTAAACATGGATAAGGACAAAGTTTTAGTGGTTTCCGTTTTAATACAGCGCCACCGATTGCAATTAAATAAACTTAGCTCAATTTTTTTTTGCCGTTTTCGGTGCAGTACTAACTAACACTTGATCTTATTTGTCATACTTTATTTCGGGACGTACGAATGGCACACTTTTTTTTCCCCGTACCTGCGGCCAATTGCAACAGATATGTCTTTGATTAAATGTAGCTTTTTCATTTGTCAGTCGAAGTAAGAATTTTGCGATATTCTGTTCGGTTTAGAAGGATCACTACAGTCTTTATTTTTAGGAAACATTACGCAGGCGCGTAGCCAGGATTTGCGAAAGGGAAGGGTTTTGGCCTGGGAATATTGTGAAGAAACGCCGACCATCTCTTTAAAGCAGGGGTTCGGGGGCTCTCCCCCGGGAAAATTTGGATTTTAAGGTGCAAAATAGTGGTATTTTAACAGTTTTAGTAACTAAAAATAGAGTATATGTTGCAGATGAAAACATTAAAATTTTAAAACATAAAACGTAATAAATTTTTCACCCATTTGAAATGGTGATTGGGGGGTACTCCCCCGAGAAAATTCTGGAATTTTAGGTGCAAAATAATGCTTATTTTAGCAGGGTTTTTTTTTTTTTTACTAAAATTGACTATGCTAATGGTAAATATATAACTAATTTTAAAATATGAAATGTGTCAAGTTTTCCACCCCTTTAAAGAAGGGGTTCCTCTCCAGAGAAAACATGTATTTTGAGGTGCAAAATAGTGTAATCTTAGAAGTTTTCGTAACTACAGATCGAGTAAACACTACTGGTAAAATATTATACATTTTTTAGTATGAAATGTTTTCAATTTTTCACTGCTTTGAAATGTGGGTTCGGGGGTTCTTCACCAAGAAAATTTTTGATTTCAGGGTGCAAAATAAGGCTTTTTTAAACTGTTTTCATGACTAAATTAAGAAATTTCTATAAGTGAAAACACTACACATTTTTATATGAATGTTTTTAATTTCTTTAGTGGCTAAGGGAGGGGGGGGGGGTTCTGGCCCCCACTAACCCCCCCTTGGCTACGCCCCTGATTACGCTGCAGGCTACGGAATCGTGTATAATTGCACACAGTAGAGGCACTTCAGGGCCATGTACTACGTGCGGGTGGGCGACAAGTGGGCAAACAAGACAATGTAATTAAATACACGCATGTGTTCTGTATGGAAGTAGTTTGTGGGCAGGCGGCCGGCGACGCAGCCCGCAGGAGATATCAAATCATTTAGTTTTAAAGCGTGCGGCAAGCGATAAGATCTATGCAGGTTAAGTACCGCCGCCTGCACATTCGACACTGCAACGCTTCCTTGCCCCTACCGTCCGCACCATCCGCTGACCGCTGGTAAACTAACATACCGCGCGCACCAAGCACATTGCATAACGGAGTAGATAACAGTGGCTGACAACATGAAACTAGCTGCTCTCTTGTGCATGAGTGGCACGCTAGTAGTTCGTACGGCAAACTATGCGAGCGCGTGTGAAAATATGAATTCTTAAGAATTTCATGTTTATATTTTACGTTTTCTTCCCTAGTTTTCTAACCGCGGTTGATGAAAACCGTGGATACGAAGTTCGCGGATAAGGCGGGCTGACTGTAATACAGTACTCCAGTTTAACTGTTAAACTACTGTAGTTTATGTTATGTCCATAATGTTTAACTTGTCTTACACCGAATAAGCCTTTCTTTTCTGCGACATCGGACTACATAAAAACTGAACTGATCGCAATAAATTCTTGTTGGTAGGTGCTAGTGTGTCGTCAGCTGCGACTATCACTTCCCACCCACGTAGCGGCTGGGGATTCCTTAGTGTCAGTTTCTGCCCCTTCCCCCTTCCAAGCAATACTTTCCCTTCCACTCCTACCACCCCTAACAAGAGGCCTTCCGCACCGCCGCACAGCGAGACTTCGAGGCTCCTGGCGACTAACAAACACATCCGGCCTGTCAAACTTTGAACACGTCATTACCGCTTCCTGTCCGCTGCCTTTTGTCCTTCTCCGCCCCTCTCGTTTGATCGTTTGACCCTTTGAAGTACATAGTAGGATTGTGAAGTTTCTGGTACTATAGCGTGGGGGACATGAATTACCCCACGATATAGCCGAATGCGCGGTTTATCGAATTGTAGATACGATTTGTCTGTGTTATCTTGGGGTGTCCAGGAAGGTGGGATAATCAGTCATTAATCACAAGAAACGCGAAGAAATTAGTACGCTATTATTTCTACAAGCAAAAGAGGCTGCAATAAATACTGTTTTGTACGTAACTATCGTATCAAGTTACGGGAGGGCCGCCATGCAGTGGGAAAATTAACGCTAACATGGAGGACTATGAAAGAATGTCAAACAATGTGAACAGTCCGATCTTTATTTATTTTTTTATGCTGCTACTTCTGGCTGATCCTTTTTTTATCTCTGTGCTAGAAGCTGGCACCAAGGCACCCTTCTATCACATAGAAGCTGGCACCAAGGCACCCTTCTATCACATAAAAGTTTTTGTCTGGCTGCCGACAGCCAATGTACCTGCACGTGTGAGAGAGATAAGAAATGATCATTGGAGATAAGCTAGGGAGGTTGCGAGGGGAAGCAGTCAAGGTCAACCGGTACAGTCTAATGCAATACAAACGCTGCACGTGACCACACGCATCTCACACAAGATGTTTACATTGAAAAATACCTTACGTCCATATGTCACAGCGTAGGGGCAGCAGCCAGCTGCTAGCCTGATAGTTACTCTACCCTCCTACAAAGTTACAAAGGTACAAAAATAATTTTTCGTATACACAAATAAAAACGGTACTGTAATTAACAATCCTTCTGGGTCACTGTACATAATGTGAACATGTTTTAACACTACTAATTTTAAAATTTAATTTTATGTATGTAAATAGCATCATAGAACACATAATTTACAGCTTTATTCTTACACAAATTGTCATATTATAAAGTAATAAAATTTTAACCATGTTCTACAGAGATACCATATTTACTCGTGTAATCGCCGCATATTTTTGACCAAATTTTAAGCCCAAAAAAATGGTGTGCGGCCATTATAAGCAGTTTTCAGAAAAAATACCTTATAAATTTTTTTGGTGTAGAATATAACAAATGTACATTTTTTTCTATATTTACTCGTTCATAACGAGACCATTTCTTCTAAAATAAAGAGAAAGATTTTGTCGGTGTATAGTAAACATGGAAAAATTAAGACTACAAAATCGTGCGTCACTCAATGAAAATCATTTAAAATTATCCCGCATAAGACGTTTACATTTTACGGTCCATTACACGTACGCTATTATTTCCCGTGAAGTAGTTTATAAACAAATCCGATTCACGCTTAAAACGTTACAACTCTCCAGACGCCATTACGTTATCAACAGAGCATCATCAACCAGCGAGCGTGACTCATCGTGTCCAGCTTGGGGAATGGATGTTATGTTGTTCTTTCACCACCCACATCGGCTCTTGAAAACATAGTTGTTAAATAGTTGTTAAAAGGGCGTAAAACCCTCTCACCAATTTTTCTACATCGCAATGCGAAGCAATGATTTTTAATTTTTCTTTAATGTCCGGAACAATTTGTTTTGCAGCCCTGAATTCATTGCACATATCAGAACAAAATAATTTTCCGTTTATGTGTCATTGTAACCCGTAGTTAGCGTTACTTCACAAGTACCACACTGAAATGTTTGTTTACGACACACGTGCGTGCCTGGCTCGCAGGATGAAGAGGGAGGAAATATAAAGAAGTGAGAGGTCGGCCTGCTGCGTTGCATCTTTACTCGCGCGTCGCAAACCTCGCTAGTCACATTTAAGTACACGGAACTTGCCAGATATTTACTATGGGATTATTAAAGGCTAAGTAGCGATGGACGACTACGTTCTAATGTTTAATACTGTTCTAAAATATAATGTGATGAATTTAAATCCAGCATAAACGATTTTTTATGTCTTTTAACCAAGAAATAATTAATTAAAAATTATTAAATTTATTTTTTAAATTCTGTCAGAGTTATCCGAAGTCCGGGACATCGAGGTCCGAGTTATTGAGGGTTCACAGTATATGTATTTTGTTTTATTTACTGTTTAGGCACAACAAAGACATTACATAATCACCTGAAAACAGATTATCCGTATCTATATAAAGCCACCTTTGAATCATATGGAAGTGGTACTATAGCACAGCAAACATTACCTGCCCTGCAAGAAATAATAAAATATTCTACTTGACTCTACTTCAAAGGAAAATAATGGACTTCACTTCAAAACAAAAAAATTACTGCTTTGCACACCCCAAGTAAACATCAAGAGTATCACACATTACCTACCATAATATTCAAGCTACAATAAATAGAAAACCAGAAAAGCAACGTCACTAAAAATAAATATCATACCGATTTGGAAATTTTAATCTCACTGGTAATAAGCATATGTATTTGTAACATAGGCTACAGTATTGGTAATACTAGACTAGAAAATACATCACAACAAATATAAAAAAACTCTACAGCACTAAAAAATATAACACTGAAACACAAAAAACCCCTAGGCAACTTTGTAATGTTAACAAATTGCATAAAGTTATTCTATCAAACATAAACCAAAATTTTAACGCTATAACAAAGTTTATAAATCTAGAAAAAAAAATTTCATCCATGTACAATCAAACAACCAAACAATATTTTTAAATGTACGCATCAAAAGTTTTTAAGCATGGTAAAGTATACCATGACATCATAAAATTATTTAAAAATTTCTCCCCAATAAAATTAACAAATGAACCCAATTTTTGGTTTCTAGGATATAACATGAGAAAATTAAACTAAACACGCATGTTTTCATGTAATGCCCTGTTTCAGTTTTGCAGATTCCTTTCCTAATGTTCCTAAAGGAATACAAAATTAACTTCAATTATATAGCAGAAATAATTTTAGAACAGTTGATTTACCACAGAAAGACAGTTTATGGAAACCAACTTTCTAATCTGAAAAATGTTTTACATGGCGATGTTACATATAGCTTATAGGATTCTATCGTATTTTTAAAACAATCTACTCTACACCGTGTACCTTCATTCTAAACAATTCTAATGTCTGGTTCGACATGTAGTACAATATTATGCGTGTGCGAGGTTTAAAGATGCTCAAATGATAAACCACGAAACAAGCACGTACATCATAACTATCGTCAATCTGCTCGACACCCAACTAGTACGGTAAGATTATGAAGGACCCATTCCAGTCCGGCTTAATGGCCTCCACCGTTGTCCTATCCTGGGGGTCTATTCTTCAACTTCACTTCTGGTAAAGATTTTCACTCGTGACTGTCTTTATATCGTATTCTCTAACACCTCTCTCTACTAGAATCTTTATATACTTGGCAACACTGTCGGATGTGTTCTGAAAACCTTCATACATCTTGCTAAATTATATTTCCTCCCTTTTCCCAGTATGTTTTGAACTACTAATTATTTAAGTTTAGTTTAAATTATATAAATCATATTTGTTCCTTTCTAGAGTTCCGATTTTAAATGTTCAAACTTCATCTCGTCTCTCGTGAAAAGGTAGTGTGCTGCGCTTACAAGAGATAGCAGCACTGACACTGTGTTAGTATCTCTGGCCAAGAGATAGCAGCATGCCTGTTGTATTGAATTTGTTGTTTGCATCAGCGTTAAAAGTTTATATAAACAGACATATAATTCCCCAAACATGTTTCAATATTGAAGGGAAAATAAAATAATGTATTTCTGTCCTCTTCCAAGCAATATTTCAATCGGATTTGTTCTCCAAGCATGTCCGCTCAACACAACCTAAATATGTTGGCCATTTTCACGAACTTTGTCTCGTAACAACACCCTAGAACCCTATGATTATATGAAGGGAGTCACGAAGCTTTTGATAGACAGTCACTGCGTAATTTTTAGTTACAGAATACAAATTCTCATAGTATACGTAGATAGTTACCCACCAACTATCTTTATATACAGATTGAATAAGAGACTGAATGGTTACAGTATAGGCCCCCAGTAGGCACACACACACACATATAGTCAAGACGAGGTCTGTGCACTTCTCTGTATTTAGATTGCGGAACAAATTTTGTGGGTGCTTCTCGACACCTGATCCACGTGTTTCAGACTCTCCTCAAATCCCCCCATTGACAGACTTCGCTGCTTCACACTCAATCAATTTTCATTTCCTGGCACCATCGAACCCTCATCAAGGTGGATTATGGGAGACCGTCGTTAAATCTGCCAAACACCATCTACGTCGGGTTGTCGGTGAACAAATATTGCACTTACTCCTCAGGAGCTGATGACGTTTTGTGTCAGGATTGAAGCAGTACTAAATTCTAGACCCCACACCCAAATGTCATCTGATCCAAGTGATCTGACAGCTCTCACTCCTGGTCATTTCTTAACCGGAGCCTCCCTAGTTGCTATCCCGGAACCAGTACCCCCACAACAGCTCTGCCTCACCCGGAGATGGAAAACGGTATGCACTCTTGTAACTCATTGCTGGAGAAGGTGGCATCGGGAATATCTTCACCAACTCCAGCCTCAAGGAAAATGGCAAACACAAACCCCAGAGCTCAGCTATGGAGACCTTGTTTTGGTTGGTGAGGATTGGGCTCCTCCATAGACCTGGTGTCTGGCCAGAATAGTGAAACTTCACCCCAGGAAAGGATGGTGATGTTCGGGTTGTAGATGTCTGTACGCCGAAAGGGGAGCGTAGTCGTTCTGCTCACAAACTATATAGACTTGACGCCACGCCGTCACGTATACTTATAAATTACGTTAACGCTCGCCCCCGATTTTTAACACTTAACTATTTTAACCTAAAAGCACTAGCTTTCGCCCGCACCTTTGCCGATTGCCGTGTTGCCATTTATTTTTACGTAAGAATAATATTTTAGCATGTAAGATTGTGAAGACGAAGCTTTATTTGTATAACAGTATTTACTTACGCCCAAGTGTTTATCCAGTCTTTGTTTTCCATGTATAAGTGCCTTTGTAACATTTATTAACCTGTACTAGTGTTTGTTTACAAAATACGGCCGAGTGCCTCGCCAGTAGTGCCAATCCC
>PNEQ01056671.1:0-27830 GCA_003012365.1 Medauroidea extradentata
TGTTGTTCTTTTACCACCCATATCGGCCCTTGAAAACATCGTTGTTAAAGGGGCGTAAAACCTTCTCACCAATTTTTCTACATCGCAATTCAAAGCAATGATTTTTAATTAGTATTTTTAATGTCCGGGACAATTTGTTTTGCAACCGTGAATTCATTGTACATACCAGAACAAAATAATTTTCCGTTCATGTGTCATTGTAACCCGTAGTTACCGTCATTTCACAAGCGCCACACTGAAATGTTTGTTTACGACACACGTGCATGCCTTGCTCGCATGACGAAGAGGGAGGAAAGATAAAGACGTGAGAGGTCGGCCTGCTGCGTTGCATCTTTACTCGTGCGTCGCGTGTCGCACGCCTCGTTAGCATTTTATCACGCGGATTTTACCAGATATTTACTGTGGGATTATTAAAGGCTAAGTAGCGATGGACGACTACGTTATAAAGTTTAATACTGTTCTGAAATATAATGTGATGAATTTAAATCTAGCAGAAACGATTTTTTTATGTCTTATTACCAAGAAATAATTTATTAAAAATTATTAAAAATTTTTTAAAAATTCTGTCCGAGTTATCCGAAGTCCGGGACATCGAGGTCCGAGTTATCGAGGGTTCACTGTATAGGCAAATCAGAATGCAATTAGTCAATATGATCAACTTTATAAGAAAAAAAAATATGAAGGGGCATTTACTTCCTTTCTGGACGCTTTCTTTTTTTCTCCAGCACCTTCTGTAGAACACAAATAGGTGTTATTTTAACAGTTGACGAAAGTTACAAACAGCCATGATGTGCTGTTAAGTTTTACCTGAATCCTTCCCTCTGTTCCTCTCCCTCATCTCTCTTGTCTGTCCTCATCCCTCTCTGCTTCTCGCCTCTTCCTGTAGTCTTTGGTAAGATAAAAGCAGCCACATGTGCTTCTTTCCTGTTGACCTAAGTCTCCTGCACAGTATGTCTTCTTATTTTCTCCTGCTTGTTGACTTTGAACTTTGGTGTGTTCTGCTGGCCACCGAAGTCTGGGCATTTAATTCACTGTAAGCTTTTGTGTTATTGGAAAGAACATTTAGAAATAATGATGTAATTGTGTACGTCCTATTAATTGAGGCTAAGTTGTTACGTCACGAACCAAAATTACGGGTTATGTAGATACAGACAAGAACTGATAGGTATTGAAAATTTTATAAGTGTAATTTTAATTAACTCCTTCGCTGCAATATTCAACTATAGTCGAATATACAAAATATTACTAAACTGCTACTTGCGACTTATGTCGAACATCAAATTAAATGACTCTGTAAACCATAGATACGTTGTTTTCTCACTTAAAAATAACCAAAAATAAACTATTTACAGAAAAAATATTTTTTTATAATTTTTTACACTATCTTGGCGCAATCAAAAATTTTTTATTACGCAGCAAAAGTGTTATAAAGTCAAGAGAACAACAAATCTTTAATGGAAATAATTAAAGTATTACAGTAATAAATTGAAGTCCTTTGAAAAATGTGCAATAAACTGAATGGATGCAGTGAAGTGAAACAGCAGGTAAATGCAACAAGTACAACAAACTTCACGTGATCAGAATTGGTCAAGAAATCATGAAGTAAACAAAATTATCAAAGCGCCTATGAAGTCTGTACAGCAACAAATATGCAACTTTTAGTACCATGAGTGAAGCTGAACATAACATTGACAGTGATGGGAAAATCCCTCAAACCAACAAAGGTGGTAGGCAAAAAGGTTATTAAAACATTCAGTTAGAAAATGAAAATGTTCAAGTACAAAATCTCATAATGGTAAACATTAATCCTTCTGTGGTCCAAGAGAAAAGGAAATCTAAATCTAAGAACATGACAGCTATCTATGCTGCTAGTCAAGAATGAAGATGAGCAGAAGAAACAAGATCACAGTGTAAGGCAAAGTTGGAAGTATTTGGAATGATGAAATGGGTGGAACATTCTCGGAAGTAATCGAAAATGGTGAGTCAGGACGGAGTGTGTTATTTTTGTGTGGTGGTAACTCACAAAAAACCATGTTGAAAATGTGTTTTGAATTCTCCCTAATGTGAAAATTGTGGGAGTAATGCTACCCTGAAAATAGACTTTCAAATTACATTTCAATAAAAATTTCAAAATCTACTTAATATTAAATGACTAAACTTTGTGCAGTGTCTTATAAATGGCTTTACTTCATTCTAAGTAATTTAGTTTGGTAATGTCATTAGCCCATCATTGTTTAAATGGGTCACGACATTTTCTGCTTCTATCTTCGGAACTCTTCACTGTAATTCATGTTCCACTACAGAAAATTAATTGAAAAGGTATTTGTCAAAAATCGTGTGAGTTAGCCATTTTGAGAACATTGTATGTAAAATTAATGTATTTTTGTAACGTCAGAAATACTTGCAGGCATTGTGACTCCTTGCAAGGCATGTAATGGAACTAATAGGCGTGTTGCAACAGTATTTTCACGACGGATTTATCATCTGAGATTCGTAATTGATGTAGACAAGTTGCCCAAAGGTCACTACACAACTCATAGTTTGCACACTGAAAGCAAAGGTAAATCACAAGTGGCAGGATAAATTGTAAGTACAATCAAATTCAGCGATACCTGTACCGTACTATGTAGAGTTGAAAAACTAGGAGAAGGCACTTGAAAAATTGTTTCCGTATTAAGAGTTCCAATCTTGGTTCTATAAACAGGCATACTTTCAGTAAGTTATCAGATTTGAAAGTTAATTCATTGATAATAAACTCAAATATCAGTAGAAAGTATGATAGACATGTAATAGTGCAAGGATAGATATCAATAAATTTTCAAATGTTATTAATTTCAACAGTTAATTAAAAGCAACTATTTAGAATAGAAATGGCTTTAGTGAGCTTGAATTTAAAGACAGCTATTTTATTACTAACAGAGCATTGGCTGTATTTGCAGGAGGTTGAAATAAAATGTGTAAGCATTGAAAACTACTCCATTATCTCAGCTTACAGCAGAAAACAGGGCTACAGTGGTGTAGGTCATTCGGGATAAAGTGAGCAATAAAGATTTAACATTTGAAAAATATCATTAGCCGTTGCTGCATATAATTAAACATTGACAACAGTTACATTATTGCTTGTACAATTGGCAGTGAATTATTTCATGTAGTTCGATGTATTTTATATTTAAATACAACATTACTGAAAGAACATCAAAGAGATCAACCTCTCCATATTTAATGTATGTAAATATTTTTTTATGATATTAATGACATACCTACTGACTATATAAGTTTGCTTAATTAGCGCCAGCAGAATGTGATACAACTGGGCCATTCAACTTCAACAGTCGTTAGTGAATTGCGTCGTGTGCTCCGCGTTGTTGATATAGTCCAAAATTCCACTGACAGGTGGCATCAGTGTTAGGTTTTCGCCGCTTAGCTTAGAAGCGTTGTGTGTGACCATTGTGCAATAAATATGGGTTTCTGATAACACAGATTCAAAAGTGTTATAACTGACTGTTTTCTCAATGGTAATCAGTTAGTTATGAGTTACGATCGCTAACATAAGTACAGTGAACCTTCAATAACTCTGACTAAAAGGGGGAGAAGCTGTCCGATTTACGATTTGTCCGTTTTATCGAGGGGCGTTCGGGGAGAAGAGGTAACCAGTCATTAATCCCAAGAAACGTGAGGAAATCATAACACTTATCATTTGTACAAGCAAAAGAGGCGACAATATAATATATAATATATATATAATATAGTACGTTATACTGCTTTGTACATATCAATTTACAGGAGGGGGTAGTGGGGAAATTATCACTGTAACATGGATAACTATAAAAGAATGTCAAACAGCCTGGGCCGGCGTATTCTTTTTTATTTATTATTTTTTTTGCTACTTCTGGCTGATCTTTTTTTATCTGTGCTAGAAGCTGTCACCAAGGCATCCTTATACCACATAAAAGTTCTCACCCCCTTCTCTTGTCAGGCTGGCGACAGTCTATGTGCATGTGTGAGAGATAATTGTTGGAGATAAGCTAGGGAGGTAGAGCGCGAGCGGAAGTAGTCAAGGTCAACCGGTAAAGTCTCAACAGTAATACAAACACCGCACGTGACCACACGCAACTCACGATATGTTTACGTGAAAAATTGCTTAACATCAGCATGTCACAGTGTCTGCAGCCAGCTGCTAGCCTGATAATTACGTTCACCTCCTACAGAGTTCTGAAGACACAAAAAATAATTTTCCTCTTATACGAGAGCAGATACGTTACTGTAATTAACAATACTTTTGGATAACTGTACAGAAATATGTGAACTCATTTTAACACTACATATTTTTAAAGTTTCATTTTATGCATACAAATTGAATCATAAAACACGTAATTTACAGCTTTATTCTTACAGAAGTTGTCACACTAAAAAGCAATAAAATTCTAATCATATCCAACTGAGTTAAATGAGAGTAATAACAACCAAAAGTAAAGCACAAAAAATATTAAAACAATGCATTTAAGACTATGAATTGTTACGTATCGTAGAAGTGTCTAAAGTACTGTATGTAACAGATATGAGATTAGTCAGTTTGTCAGCTGCGGCTTGCAGTTCTACACATCAAACCACAATCTATCTTGTACTGATGCACTATTTGATTACTGTCTCCTCCAGATATGTATCATTCAACCATTTCGAACGTTTCCTATGAAAATTGTTTTTTCCAGGGACTCTTTGTTTGAAAACAAGGCCAGGAGCAACGTAAATCTCAGTCTATCTTTCGTCTTTTTTTTGTTTAGTTTAAGTCTACGGCTGTGGTTGAAGTGATAATGTGCGCTTGTTGGCCTCCCTCCGTTCTATCTTACCTTGGCTGCGTCGTCATAGATCAGTGACGTCTTTACACACACTTTACACTTAAAGTAAATTTCACAGATACCATCAATATTAATGGGAACTCAATAAAAGCCCATTCATTTTAATCATTTAACTTGTTCAAAAGAGAGGCCCTCTAGAATGTGTAGCCCTGGGCAAAAGCCCCTTTCTGTCCCCCCCCTCCCTTTTTATAATTTATTAAGCCCTGTTTTTTTCAATATCGCGCTGGCCTCTAGCGTAGTGGGTTAGGCACCAGTTCATGGTGCGAGAGGCCCTGGGTTCGAATCCTTGCTCCGGCATGGATGTTGTGTTGTTCTTTCACCTCACTTCACCCACATCGGCTTGTAAGACGTTGTTAAAGGGCCGTACAACCCTCTCACCATCTTGCCTATATTGCAATGCAAACCAATGGCTATTAATTTTTTTTTATTAATGTCCGGGACAAATTGTTTTGCAGTCTTGAATTTATTGCACATACCAGAACAAAATAATTCTCTTTAGGTGCCATTGTGACCTGTAGTTACCGTCCAATTCACCAGCATCATACTGAAATGTTTATTTATGACACACGTACGTGTGTGGCTCGCACGGTGAAGAAGGAGGAAAGATAAAGAAGGGAGGTCTGCCTGCTGAGTTACATCTCCACTCACGCGCCTCGCTAGCAACATTTAAACACACGGAACTTGCCAGATATTTTACGGTGGGATTATTAAAGGCTAAGTAACGATGAGCAACTGCGTTTAAAGCTTAATACTGTTTTTAAATAAAACGTGATGGATTTAAATGAGGCACACACAATTTTCTTATGATTTTTGACCAAAAAATAATTTAACTAAAAAAATTTTGTTTTTTGAAATTCTGTCTGAGTTTTCCAAAGTCCAGGACATCGAGGTCCGAGTTATCGGGGGTTCACTGTATCTTGATTTAGAAACAGCAATTTTTTTTTGTTTTTCACATTCAGAAAATACGTCTTTGTTTTTGTTGAGTGTGTTGTCATTCATGGCAGTATAACTGAACGGAACTTGAATTCTTAAATTGTGTGTTTCATTTTGATATATTTTTTGTGTTGGTTTTGAGTTATGAATTCAATTTTAATGTGTACATATTTACGAGATTCGTAACAGCAATAGTGCGGGTTGTATAAATTAGAGTCAATGACACTATTGGTTATAAATTTTATTTAATACCTATGTGTTTATTGGGTAGATATTGTTGATAACATTTTCAGGCCTGTGTAATGTAGAAGTATTTTAAACATTGTACAAGACTTTGTAAATTAAAGCACATGACAGTGTTTATGTTTACATGTGGCCGAAATATATAAACTGGCATAAAATAGAAAATAATCATGGCTTTTTTGAGAGCTCACTTTATCCCGAATCGACTATAGCTGTATTCTAGTAATTGATAGCTATTCATTGTTGCAAAAGAGCTTGGTTATGTAAAAGTTCATAGTGTATCGAATGTATTTGAATGTTCAGCAATAAGTGTGAAATGTGTAAATACATGTGTAATATTTGTTTGTGTGTATAAACCTCCAAATGGTCACTTAAATTTTTTTTCTTCATTGAAATATTATTAGATAAAATATTTAAACAAAATGACAGACATCAATTAGTGATATGTGGTGATTTAAATATTAACTTTACACAGCAGCCATATGAAAAGAAATAATGTGTAGAAATCATAAACGTATTTCATCTAACAAATAAAATTTTGGGCTATACACACTAAACCACACACTCAAACACACTGATGGACTATGTAATAATGAACTTTATGTATCTTTGTTTTAAATACATAATAGGGGTTACCAGACTATCTTGCCCAGCTAATAAACTTCATATTTTACTGAATATGGACTGCCAAAGAAACCTGAACATACGAGAATAAATTTTCACAAATCTGAAAGGCTTACTTTTATCCTGGTATTATCTCAAAATGACTGGGCAAATGTTTATGTATGTGAAAGTGTTAATACAATGTTTGATATAAATTTTTAGATACATTCTTTAAAATATTTGAGTATTAATTTCCTATAAAATTGCACAACCTTTCACAACAAATTGTTATGTATTAAGAGTTTGGGTTTACTAAAGGGATAAGGACACCAAGCAATAAATTATAAATACATCATTGACTTGTCAAATATCACTATAATGATGTGCTACTTCTCAATTATGTGAAAAAGTATTAACAAATCTATAAAAAAAAAAGTCTTGAAGGAGGCAAAAACATACACATGAAATTGTTAATTGCCTAGTAAAAATATCAAAAAATGTATAAGAGAAAATAGTAAAAAGTGAAATAAAAATTCATCATAAAATTGGTAGCATTAATTAACTCATGACTGTGTAACGCAAAAGCGTTGGTTCTTGCCATCAATCTCGTACTTGTGCCCCGTTTGGGCAGCCAAATTGTAGCACACGTGTCCTTCTAAACCAGTGCACTAGCTTGATGATAACCCAGCCAAAAAGGCAAGGTTAAAAAAACTGGAACATATCTCTTGATCTGTAGTCAAGTACTCCGGAATTTACTGGCAGTACTTTTGTAGGTTATGTCACATTGTAGACAAAATTTAGAACTTTCACAGAAACTGGCAAACTTAGAGAAGTTGGTCACGAAATAATATACTTCACTATGATCCGAGACTGCTGGTGTAATAGGTTACAATTTACATCGGCACAAAATAAACTGTTCGTCTTAACATGGTGGATCCGGTTCACAGAAAACTACAAGCAGAAACGCAGCAAGGCTATATCAGACAATTAACCAAAACCAAATTAAAAGCTACATCATGTAGTAATTTGGGCCACAGCCCCGTGCGCGTCTGGTCTGGATCGCGCCACGTCTTGTTCTAAGATGGCGGAGGCGAAACATTCCAGAACGAAGGGCGAAGGGGCGCCACACGCCTTGCACTCATTGGCTGATTCTCAGTGGCGTGACCCTCGTCATTCGTTCAATTATCTAGAACCCTGTAGGGCACAACTAGAAACTATGCATTAAAAAAAACAAACGGCGCAGAAACTCCTGCGGGTAAAAACCAGAACACGAAAAGAAAAACAAAGCTTCTCCCTCCTACCAAGGCCACCTGGCCATAACGACAAACATTACACCCTATCAATAACACACTAGAAACGAAGAACTGCGTCTTTACTTTCCCTTTCTGGAACTGAGACCTTTGAAATAAAAGTTACAGTTTTAAATATTATATTATAAAATTAAGATTACATAAAATACTAATTCTCCAGTAAATAAAAACCCCTTGTCTTGCAATGCTACATTACCTTCCAACTACTTGGAAAAAATCTGAATGTTTTTTTTCCAAGTAGTTCCTACCTGATCATTACCCTGAAAAAAACAATCACCAGAAGATATACAGATATATTTCCTATAGCAATATTACAATCTTTTAACACTTTTCTTGCAGACAAAACCAAAGTTGTACCAAAATATACTAACACAGAATGACCCTACAGCATAATTATTTTCAGCAAGAAGCGTGAACAAATACTAATTACTTACAAGTTCATACATTAGAATAATTTAACATTAAGTTATACAAAATAGGTACTGAATAAACCCTGAGGGTACACAGACAAAACATAAAATTATTGAAAAAGTTTTTGGAAATGTTCCTGTGCTGGGACAACAAAAAAATGTTGACAATTTTGAGCATAAAATGTTATTTTGTTGCAAGTGCGGCAAAAAGTCATGTATTTTACGTAGAAATTTTTTGTAGTGTGAAATATGGTAAAACATGCTTGCATACAAAGTCCTACTTGACACTTTTCTTGTTGACTATTTCTTTGTGCTATGCTTGCAAACATAGCATTGTCTTTGCAGCTTCATCTTTGTTGCTGTAGCGCATTGGAGCAGGAAAGTGTCGTACTGTGAACCGCAAAGGCGTGGTAACACATGAACAGCGCCCACCTTTGGAAGGGATGCGAGTCGGCAGAACTCTTCCAGTAGTTGGCGAACAAGGTTGAGGCGGAACTGTGCCAACTTACTTTTTTATTCCTGTTCTGACGTTATACAAAATACAAGATTTCAAAATAATTATATCCAAAAACATGCAAAAATAACTTCTATTACCATTTGAGGGACTTCCTAGTGCTGTCCAGAAAACTTATTTGCATGTTGGCTTTATCGACCAACTCCATGTTTTTTTTGTACGTGATTACTGACAGAGGCTTCAAAATATTTTCCCTTGATGTGCGATCCTTTTTACCTCTGTTTCTGTAGTACTGGCGCGAGAAATATTTGTGGTACCGATGTCATTTCTGTCTGAATCAGAATCACCAATCAAATTTCACTAAGTTCTTTTTCAGAAAGTGCTTCTCTGAGAAAAGGTTCCATTTTTATTATATGGTTTGCGTAAAATAACACAAATAATACTAAACAAAATGCAACATTATTTCATTCGCAAAAAAAAAAATCATGCACACCGTACAGCTGCACAAACAATTAATGCTCATTTTTCCGCAGCATGCGTTATTTAGCGTGATTCTTTCGTGCAACAAAAGACAAAATAATTGATTACAACATATCACAAAGTGACACAGTGAGTGGTTTAAAATTGTGATTTGTAAAAAAATATATTTGTTTTAACTTTAAATAAAACCTAACAGTGACTGCCACGACACCTGTTGATTGAAAGGCGAATCTAAGTAGATTATCGGCGTATTATCGATCTTCATGAATGTGTAATATAACCCCAAACAGTTAAAATAAAGAATGCTAGATAGCAGCACATGTCAAAAGCTCTCAAACGTAAATGTACGACGATACTATTTTGAGACACTTCGAAAACGTATATTTACGAGCATACTCTGGTGTACCACTATAAGTTTGCTCGTAAATATACGTTCATACTCCTCAAAGGGTTAAAAGCTACATCATGTAGTAATATAGGCCGCAGCCCTGCGCGCGTCCGATCTGGATCATGCCACGACTTGTTCTAACATGGCGGAGGCAAAACATTCCAGAACGAAGGGCGAAGGGGCGCCACACGCCGTGCTCTGATTGGTTGGTTCTCGGTTGCGTGACCCTCGTCATTCGTTCAATTATCTAGAACCGTGTAGAGCACAACTGGAAACTACGCATTAAAAAAACAAGCGGCGCAGACACTCCAACGGAAAAAATCAGAACAAGAAAAGAAAAACAAAGCTTCTGCCTCCTACCAAGGCCACCAGGTCATAACGACAAACATTACACTCTATATAGAACATACGAGAAACATAGAACTGCGTCTTTACTTTCCCTTTCTGGAACCGAGACCACTGAAATAAAAGTTACATACAGTTTTAAATATTATAAAATTAAGATTACATAAAATATTTATTCTCCAGTAAATAAAAACCCCTTGTCTTGCAATGCTACAACTGGTAGTGAGACTATTAAATTTTAAGTAGAAAAGCGTATTACTTTAACAACTTCTTGCTTAATGTGATTGCGAACACATTATAAATCTTCTATTACCACTAAGGAAACACATGAGTTGCTGTTAAAAGTTAAAAGATACAACAAAAATTTTAAAATCCATCTTGTGACTAAAAAAAAGAGGTAGAGAAAGCTATTGCTTCTCTTCTAAATAAAACTGTACAGATATTTTTAGCTTGTCATTGTCATTAATAAAAAAATGTACATTAACATATTTGGATATATTACATCATAAATGCTTCAATATCTGCTGGCTAGGATATAATGAAGATAGCTAAACTTACATGTTTGCATATAAAAGGGGAAGGTGAGGTAAGAAGGTTTTGTGGCACTTTAATGAGGTTTTAAGAGCTGATAAAGGTGAATTGAGATGCAGGGATTATACAACATCCATGCCTGAGCCTGGATTTTAACTCAGGACCAGTACCTAAAAACTACGCTACGCAGGTCGGGATGAAGGGGAAACCTACTTAGCTGACAATTGAAGACATTGCAGCAAGAAGTGGGAAGCTCCATATTTGGGTGAAATTAAGGAACAGCACATATAGTATGTTTAAAAAATTTCACCTTGATTGGTGCAAGAAAGAAGCAGATCTAAGGCGTTATAGGCGAGTTATAATGGTTTTTGTCCTTGCACCCTACTAATGATTGGTGAAAGAAGGGAGCAGCTCCGGATCTGCCTCTATTTTGTACCAATGGCACACAGTCTAATCTATGGTGGAAAAAGGAGGTAGATGCGGAACTGCCCCTTTGTTGCACCAACCAGTAAAGTGTTAGTCAGTGTGCATGTGACATTGAAGTAGACAATTAATATTAAAATTTGACATCAAGTCAATTGTTCTTATTTCTTTGATGGCATTTATTGCTCTTTGCTAGTGGATTATAAAGAGACTATACAGATGTTATGTTCACTTTCTATTTGTGCGTAAATGACTAACAGTAGAGCACGTGAAGTTTAATTTGCAGTGGTTGGCATTATGAACTAATATTAAGTTGGATTTACTACTGCATGTCACTGTTTACAATTAAAAACTAATGTTCTTCTAATGTTAGCCATTCTATGATTTTTGTGTTGCTAAGTGTGTTGTGGTATTTTATGCTAGCATTTTTATTATGATGTTAACGTATATTCTGGCATTGAATCTGATGTAAGTAGGGGTTCATCAGATGTGTACGATCCATCAGACTCTGAAAACAGCACTGGTGATGATTCGACTGCCACCACCGGCTCTTCAAAGAAAAGGAAATGTGTTAAGAAGAAGTTAAAAATACTTCGAAGTGCAACAAGTAATCAGACAAAAAGTAATGATGGTGCACAGTGCTTAGTTCTGGAATCAAAGAAACATGAATGAGGTGATGTATCAGTAATCGTAAAGAAGACGAGAAAAAGTAAAAACTCTGAGAGTTGGAAAAGGAATGTTAAAATAAGGGCTATTAATGGAGGCAAAGTTTATGTTAACTGAAAAGGGAAGGAAGTTCAACCTAGAAGTACTGGACCAGACTGTCACTGTAGATATAAATGTTATGAAAAGGTTGGGGAAGAAAAATGAAAGTGTGTGTTGTAAAAGTTTAATGAGTGGGATGTACAGAAAGGTTTATTTAGGTGGTTTAATTGAAACAACTACAGTAAAAAAGAGTTAGGTCAAAAACTGGCAAGGGAAAGAAATGTAAATGTTCTCACAAATATCACATCAAACTAGAAACAGAATCAGTGAGAGAGTGCAGAGCTGTATTTGCATCATCCATTCGTGTGTGTGTGTGCGTGCGTGCGTGTGTGTGTGTATATATATATATAAAAGAGTTGGTAATATATCCAAGAATTTGAATATGAATAAAATATCTGAAAAGTTGGTTGATCAAGTAGACAATCACATTACAAGTTTGCCTTGCAGAGAATCACATTACAGCAGAAGTAAAATTGTTTAATTTTATCGGTTCCCAGATCTAAATGTAAAAGAAATTGTATGATCTGTACTTACAACTGCATGAACCAGAAATGAATGAGCAATATGATAAAAATTGTCATACATCTAATACAAACTTCAAACCTAAAATATCACATGATTTTTATCATCGGTACTTCAAGCAAAACTTCAAATACTGTTTTGGGCACCCTCGGTCAGACACTTAATGGAAATGTGGCATGCTGAACAACAAAATTAAAAATCTAGAGCTCAATGAAGAGTAAAGACAAGAGTTTAAGAAACAGAAAAATATACATAAAATGAAGACTGAAACATTTTATTAAGATACAAGAGAGTATAAACTAAACTAAGCAAAGAAGAGTAGAAAATTTAGTTTTCGTACCTTATTATCAAAACTTCTTGATTAGAGAAGATTGTACATTATTTTCCATAGCCTGGGCATAGCTTTCCCCTGTGTGTTCACTGTTTTGATGTTCTAGATAAGTTTATGAGGAAGAAGGAATATGTCTTCAGTCCAGAATTATGTACGGCATGGTCGACAAGCATCCAGAAAGTTTACACCCATTCATGTTGGCCAAATAATGGTTTTGAACTTTATGCAAGTAAGCAGAGATTTAAGATATTGCAACATCAAATCTTTAAATACATCAAGGAGTATGTTGACCCTAAATGTATCTATGTCTTTATCTATATATAAAGAGTTTTATATCATGAAGAATGTAAATATTAGTTTGTCTGTGCAGCCATCGTCTATTCTTTATGACTCAGCACTACTTCTGAAAGCAGCAAAACATAAGAATGTAATGCATTTAGTTACAAACTTTGTTCCACAGAATGAAGTAACGCTTTACCATGCCTTGAAGTATGGGACAGCTGGAGATTCCAATACCACTAATGTGGTACGATATGATGATCAAGGTGTCTGAGTATGCTACTGAATAATACATACATATTAAATTTTATAATGTGTATTGTTTCAAGTTTTATGTTAATGCATAAGTCTGTATTTTAATGTATGAATTCATCTTTCAGTAGGGCTTGGACATATTTCTTACACTTAGTAAAGATTATTGATAACATTCTCTCTTGCTGCAAGGTTCTCAGTTATAGACCAGTTAGTCTTCTTCCCACATTCTCAGAATTTTTACAAAATATATTCAAAATGAAGTAAGTTTTTCAAAGAAAACTGTGTTCTGCGATGTGAACAATCTGATTTCAGAATGGCAAATGTACAACTTAAGCCGTGCATCAAATTATAAAAACAATTTTAATTAGACTAGACACAGGATTATATACACAAGAGATCTTTTGTGACTTATCAAATGCCTTTGATCTCATGGATCATGAAATAGTGTTGAGTAAACTAGACCACTATTGCGTAAGATATAAAGAACTAAATCTGTTTCATTCATATTCAAGGGAACGCAAACAGAAAGTCTTACTAACATATAATCGTTTTTATGTGTATTCTGATTGGGGCATCATTCTGCACCCATTGTTGTTTCTGATTTATGTTGTTGAGCTTCCCTTTCAAACAAAATATGATGACGTTATATCTTGCACTAATGACACTAATCTCACTATATCAGCCAAGACAACATTAGAACTTAAAGATAAAACTGTAATTGAGTTTTAAATGCTGAATAATTGGTTTAGAGTAAATAATTTAAAATTGAACACTTCTAACAGTATTAAATTGGTCCACTTTAGTCTAAAAAATTTTTCGACAGACATCATAACACATTTTGATAACTATTTAATTAATCAGAGTAAGTGATCAAACATTTTAAGCATAACAGTTTATAGTCGCTAGAAGTGGATACATCACATTGCTCTAACAATAAACAAACTAAGTAAATCCTGTTAAATCCCTTAGAATACTTAATGCTGAAAAAAGATGATCTTCGCACAGCATGCTTTGCTCTCTCCCATTCAATAATAACATATGAAATAGAACTTCGGGGAAACAGTACAAGCAGTATAAACTTTTTAGGCTATAAAAAGAAAAGGGTTGTTCATATCATATGTAAAACTAAACCAAGATATTCATGTAAATATTTATTTATTGAATTGTACATACTTCCCTTTCACTCTGGAAATATATGTAGATTAGTGATGTTTGCGAAATGTAATGAAGATACTTTAAAAGAAACAAACCAGATCAAAGTATATGACATGAAACCATCATTAACTTAAATGTGAAACACCACAATGCCACAGCTGTTTTTAAAGGAATTCAGCATACGGTACTTGCATTCCTCAATAAACTACCAAAAGAAATTGTGGTTTTGAACAATATTGGTGAATTAAAAAAAAATTGAAGGATCATGTAGCTAATAAACAAATGTACTCGTAAGTTGAAATCTGTAACGTGTAAGTGATTGCCCTTCAACCTAGCTAAATTAGGTAACAGATAATGTAGTAAATTAAATATAATAAAATTATATGCTGTGTTATATTTACATTGTAAAGTGTGCAAAACATCTTTGTTGTATTTATATATGTTTTTAACTAACCATGCAGTGTTATGGTGAGATCTTTTTATGTAATTTTTTTATCACATTCAGCATTTTGTCAGTTTGGTGTACAACACTCACTCATAAAAAAATTGTAATGTGTGCACATATAATTTATGTACTATGACAATATATTGTAAGATGTTACTATGTAAAACAAATGATATCTATATTTTTAAAGCAAAATTCTTCAAATGGGAATCAAATGGTGAATAGAAAATAAATAACAAATAAATAAAAATGTGCTTGAACAAGTTATCTCTCTCGTGCAGTTGTTTTAATATTTTAACTGAAATTATTTTGTTATGAAGATTACTTTAAATTTTTGCATTCCCAACTAACCTACCTAGGTCTAGCACAATAAAATACAATTTACTTACCATTCACTTTTAATTCATACAGAACAGAGCTGACTAAAATAACTTAAAAAATGCCTATACATCACCTGTAGTTAATTTCAGTGTGCTCATTGCTCAGTGTCGCTACTGATGATATTACAAATCAAATCAATGTATATATGCATTTTCTTTCTGAATTGAAGCTATTATAATGAAAATTAAAATAATTACTATTTGCAAATTGAAATTGAGTTAGGTAAAATTTATGACCAAATTTTTTAAATAGTATTTTAGTGCGAGTAAATTGTTAATTTATTAAATAAAATAGTAGTATCTTATATGCTGATGAATTCTGTAAATCATTTCAACTGTCACCAATAAAGAAAATAGGTACCCAAAAAATTTGTGAAAAAGTCGCAAAAAGTCACTGATTTTTATTTAAAGGATTTGACTACAGCATCCTGAAGGCCAGATAAATGGTGGAGTGAATGTTTATGTATAGCATACTATTACGGGAGAATACCGAAGATCTCAATAGAGTTTAAATACTGTAAACTAACTACTAAGAATTATATATTATTCCAATATAAATAAACATTACAATCCATCATTCACTCAAGATATTATTTTGCCAATTTGGTGTTGATAAACGTGTTAATTATTTTGATATTATAATTAATGTGTGTAAATGTTTGTGTAATGATTTTTAATAATAATTTCCTGTATTTAGATATACCATAATTGTATACCTGTGTATTAAATATATTTATGACCAGCTTTTGATGAGGCCATTTTACAAAATAAGTGGAGCCGTTAGTACCAATTTTTGGTCTATAGCTTTTAGTGTGTATTAACCCAGTGTTTTATTGTTTTATTTGTATACTTCATTTATATTGTAGTGGTGGTTGCATTGTGTACTGACTTCCAATGTTACTGGAGTCGTCGGCATTATTTTGGGCTCCCTTTGCCCCTAGTTCAGGCATTATCCTAGAATATTTCACTGCTTGACGACTGGCATTTCCTGACGGGTAAACATTCCGTACAAAAAACACTTGCAATTTACCTATCCCACGGTCTGGGGTGTTAGGAGAAATAAAATGGACTGTGGTTATACTCTTGGGTATTACACAGTAATAGATTTAATGCTGCTATTTCTTTGATGCATATTTATTAAAGAGAAACCGAGTAATTCTTTACACAAATTGTGACCTGAAAGTGGTGTCGTCAAGTTAAAAAACAACACAAAAAAAACCTTGCTGCTTAAATTTTATGAAAGTGTGGACATAATCTTCCCTAATGCTCTGTTGGTTTCCAAATCATGGGCAGAAGAACTTATGTTAGATACGAAGTTAAAGTTTCTGAAATGTCCGAAACAGTTTAAAAGGAAAGAGGACCACAATCACTACCGGGGCAAGTGAAATTTGCCACTTTTAAACCATTTTGTTACAAGCTCGTGCCGCAACTCGACTCTGGTGCCTTAGCGCAAAACTAAAACGCACAAACACGCACCTCATGCCTCCAGATAAGGCCAGCATAATCATGTTACCTCCCAATTCCAATCAGAATATCACATGATCCTGTGACAGCCATCCTGATACAAGAAAATCAATATTCATGACAGTGGGAATGAAGATCTGCGACATTAAATTTAGACAAACCATCCTGCAACCTTCTAGAATATTCTAAAAGCCTCTAGGAGTATTACACGTAGTAAAACCCATATACACTCCTTAAAATCCAAAACACGTGTCAAAACAATCCTGGCACAAAAACCTTACATAACAATTTAGAAAAAGAGTACCTTTAATTACTGTCATACATAAACAAAAACAATAGCTAAATCCTGCAATGCTACAATGTTAAAGTAAGCTGTTGACTGTCTAGTTGTTATTTGCAATTAGGATTTGACAATATTAAATCAGTTTATGGTTTCTCTCAGGTACATGTGTATGTTCATTCTTATGACCCTTGCTCTTCCCTACGTTACTTTTCCATACTATCACACTGAGTTGGTCACTTACACATTTTTAAGTCTGTTCCATTTCTTGTTCTCCCTAACTGTGATATTTCCTGACTCCTTGATTAGCATTAATTAAACTACATATAGTTTCAATAATCTTAAGCAGTTTTTGTGATTATGATCTTGTAGTGTAAGAAACACAAAATAATCTCAAATCAACAGGAAAATATTTCGTAATTTAAAAATCTAGCCTTCTGTTATTAAAGTTATTATTTAACACATTGCTTTCTTCAGACTTAGAAAATTTAGCTTCTCATCCTTCTCCGTTAAATTAAGACATTATGGTAGTTGTTTTTTTTATTCAATGACTTAAAGAAATGGTGAAATGCTGGATTGATTAAAGACTGTAGGTTAAGAATATTCTTCTTTTTTGAAGCTTAAATATACAGCAAGCCACCGTATTTCATGTGTGGTGACAGTTAAGATAATTTTTTACCTCTCTGTAAAAAAGAAACTTTTCTATATATGGCATTTTCATTCAAAGTAGTCTAAAAAAATGGTCTTCTGTTAATTTAGCCACATACCTTCACAGCAATTCATTTTATTGCACTCCGTGCCTTCCTTTCATATCTGAAATATAATCATCGATAGTACATCGTAGTCAACAAACTCTTCAGATGTTAACTCTGAACTTATCATTGTCTTTTTATTTATAAACTGATGAAAGAGTTGTGCCCATTCCAGTGGATCATGATTGGGAATGGCAAATTTTGAAATTTTTGAAAATAGACTCTGTTATCAGTGTCACTTTTCATATGTGATAAATTTGTAGTCGCTAGACTTCAAAGTTCAGAGTGTCCACCAAACACATTGCTAACATATGTGTTCCTGTTTAGAGCACATGATTAAATTGCCTGAAAATTAAAATATATTTTTAGAGGTAATAAATTAGTTCAGTGGTATTCCTTCTAATAATTTTATACATCTCCCAGAATAGTGATGATACCTAGAAAAACAATGCAATATTTACGTGATTCATCAGAATTATTTTCACATCAAATCCAACCATGTAAAGTAATAATTCCGTGCACATTTTAATTTTCAACTTATTTAGCTTTAAAATTGCCATATTTTCGAATGCCGCCGAAATCATTGAATACACATTTTATTAGGTAATACGTTTATGATGTAGTTGGATTGTTGTTTTCGTTTGCTGCCCGTCAGGCATTATAATGTTTTGGAATTTTACACTGACTTAAGCTGACCTAATTTAACAAACCCAGTTACTTAATTGCTAACTTGGGGTAATTTTCTAGTTGTTAATGCATGCATGGTTGCAGAATTTTTAATTAGTAATGAAGCTTTCACTGGCACTGAGCTAAGAGAAGTGAAAACGGCACATTCCATTTTTAAATTTTTTTTTTTTGCAACGTTGAAGTGATATTTTTTAGTTTATGTTTAATTCAAATTCTGGAGTTATAACTTAATTCAAATTCATTTTATTATTCCAGATTTGGTCAAGAATAATATGTTTTGGTTTAATAAGTCAACCGAATGAAGTTTGCATGTGTCAAAAAGTAAACCTGCTAAGCTAATAGTTGAAATGTGTGTAAGAAAATCTGGCTCTTTGCAGACTGGTGATCAAGCGTTCAGGTTGCATGAGTCTGTAAAATAATATAGCAGATTCATTTGACTATTAAAAATCATTTTTTCTCCTCACCAATTTTTATGTTTCTTATAAGAAGACTTAATAAATGCAGCCTGCTGTGCTGCTTTCTCTTTTCAAATTTAGTAAGACCCCGCCCACCTCTCGAATTGTTGGCTAAGGTTGGCTAAGTATGGTGCCTTGAGCTCTCCTATTGGCCATTTTGTTTCAACAGGCAGGGCTGCTGTGCAGTGGAACAGCAAAAAAAAAAAAAAAAAAAAAAAAAAAAAAAAAAAAAAAAAAAAAAAAAAAAAAAAAAAAAAAAAAAAAAAAAAAAAAAAAAAAAAAAAAAAAAAAAAAAAAAAAAAAAAAAAAAAAAAAAAAAAAAAAAAAAAAAAAAAAAAAAAAAAAAAAAAAAAAAAAAAAAAAAAAAAGTGAATTTGAACACACATCGAGATTTTGTTGCAACTGTTAAATTAAAATAAGTTATTTATTTGATGCTAACTGGGTCATACTGTACATAAAACATTTAAATTTTCATTGCATGCATAAAATGTACTTTTGTGACTAATAGCAGACTGTTTCAGGCCCCATCTTGTAGAAACCATGCAAAGTCCGTCTTTTATTACCATATGGCGTTGTATATATTGTATTACAAGTAAATTTAATTGTATTACTTCACAAAGGAGCTACTGCACACGTTTACAGTCATACCTGTTCTTACCGCATAAACAACTGGATTAAAGGCAGTTTCATGAACTAAACATAAGTGGCATTGCTGTAGAGTTTGTGTAAACAGACATCCTCTGCAATGACATCATAAGGACATCACCATGGTGGCACTTTTTTTTTTGCTGAGCTAAAATGAACACACACTACGTCTTTCTTGAGTTATATGGACGCAAAGACGGAAAGTGTGGTACTGATATTCTTAAAATGAATCATACTTTTAAAAAAATATGATATAAAATATGTAATATCCACATTGAGAATAGTGAAATTGAACATCTTGTACTGACACTTGTAAAACAGAGTAACTGTACTTACTACAGGTGTCTGAAGACATGCATATAAAACGTAGCATAAAATTTTGACATCTGCTAAACTTTCCTTTGGCATCATAAGCTGCATCAGCTTCACTGCTAGAAGCTATGAAGAATTATGTTTTGTAGATGGAAATAACACACATACGATGGCACTTAAGTCTCGTGCTCTGGCTAGCACAATGAGGTCTGCTGATGGCATTGAAATGCATTAAGTAAAATTTATAGTTTTCACATGAGTAGCAACAAACTGTCGAGTTCAGTCCAGTCCAGTGTTGTACTGTTTTTCAGAATTAAAAATGCAATATCGTGCTAAATTAAATACAGTTCAGCATCCTTTATCCAAAATGGCAGGTACCTGAACCGTTTCCTATAACAGACATTTTTGAATAACAGAAGTTCATTGATATAGTACAGTCACATTGTTTTTGAAGCTGCTTCATGAAATTGTATGTGTGTACATACTGTGCTTTCGATAAAATGGCGACCTCGGAATGACTTCCGCTGTTTAAGGCTGCGTTTAGATTATGCGTAAAGACACAAGTTAATTACTGACTCGTTTTGCAACTATGCATGTACATACGAAGCACACAGTGAATGACTGATAACCAGAAATAAAAAAATAGAATCACTATACATTTTTCTATTCAATCAATATTGATCCTAAATGCTAACTCATTCACTTTGTCACATATGATAGTCACATCAAGGTCACCACTTTTCTTTAAGGGTGCCACCTACCACGCACTTCAAATGTGTTTCAGTGTGTTCTTAAATACATTTTTTTTACAAAACTATTCTGCATGTACTAATTGTGCCTATGTAGGAAAAGAGAAAACACATTGGACATGGGCAAAATGTCATTTTTAAGCCAAACATGCTCATTAAAAGCAGTGTTTTGAAACCCTCAAACATAGCTAAAATCACCCTTTTCAGGCTGCCGTACTAACCAGAAGTATGCGAAACTCAGAAAAGTGCGCTGAACTTTGCTATAGACTCATCACCAATAAAATTATATGTTCACTGCTTAAATTGTCCCGTAGTAATAATTTATAAGCAGGAATCTTGCACACTAGGTTAGCGCTAATCTAATTTTGTTGTGGCAATGAGGCATTTGATGCTTGCTTCATAGTTACCCTGATAACTCAGATGCTTGTCACCTTCAAGCATGCAGGTAGGCGGTGTCTTTTAAAAGAACTGTTTTTCTCGGTTACATTTCTATCTTCGCATCGCAGTCGGAATAAAACTTGCAACACTGATGTTTATTGTTTGTGTAGAAAATTATGCCAAAATCTTAAGAATAACTTAACCAGCATTGAGATATTTAGTATCTCGATCTTTCTCTTTTATGGATATAACTTTTTCCTTTGCTGCTATGTGACTTGGCGCGACCACAAGGAAATTTATGTTTAGTGGAAATTATCGTAGATAGCCGTACAGTGTACCACTAGCACATTTTAAAGTAGACTAACAGAGACTAACTCTCTGCTATTTCACAACCCTCGTCAACCATTAGTGTCAAGTGTTATATCTGTATGCTTCATTCAGACTGAGCATGAATGGCATTGGTGCTGAAAATTGAATTGGAATGTAATCTTTCATCGTGCTCCGCACATTTTTTTCGTGCCCCAAATTGCATACGGATGATATAAGTTTTTGATAACAGAACTATGGATACAGGATGCCCTACTGTAGCTGTAAATAGGTATGTATTGAGATGCCTTTTTGTAAATAGTTTTGATAACAGAACTATGAATACAGGATGCCCTACTGTAGCTGTAAATAGATATGTATTGAGATACCTTTTTGTAAAATTTAATATTTTTTGTGTTGGAATTCCTCTATGTTTTACACAATATAAAACCATATATAGACTGTTCGTGATAACATGAGCACGTTTGAGGACTGTCTTGTTGAGAATGATATCTGAAAAATATATTTTATTTCGGCTTCAGATATTATGGGTGTTCAAATGTCATAAAATCTAAATGTATAATTATGTGAAATAGTGGTAGTTTTGTAGAAGATACTTGTGAGTACAGTTTCCTCTTACAAAACAATTTTAACTCGCATAGTTTCCTCATAACAGGGCGTCAGAATTAAAATTTGCACATTCCGCTGCCATGCAAATAGTGTAAATCAATTGACTTACGTAAGTGAAATAATTCACAGTGAAATAGCATGCCACGGGCTACATACTAAAATATTTTTAAAAAATCCCGTGAGCTATTTTTTGCATTTAAAAATTTTTGGAATTTAAATTTTTTTTCTGTACATTTGTGAATTTTTAAAAAAATTCAAAATATTACGTTATCATCTTTTAAATACTTTATTAAATAGCTCATGGTATTTAGTAGCACAGTGAATTATTTGATTCATGTAGGTCAACTAGTTTTCACTATTTGCATGGCAGCAGAACAAGCAAATTTTGACTTTGTCGCACCATTATGAGAAAACTATGAAAACTAAAATTGTTTTGTAAGAGTAAACTATACTCACAAGTATTGTCTACAAAACTAACACTATTTCATGAATATATAAAATTATGATTTTATCACACTTGAACATCCTTAAGGCACTCACTTCCTACCCTGGAGCTCAGGCTCAAGCATAGCTAAGGATTTACATGTTAAATTATATTTGTTACGGTGCAGTATCTGTTGAACCTACACATATGCCTCCATGGACTGTTTTGTTCATTTTGGTGAGCCTACAGTGATTTTAGGATCTTTTAGAGGGTTTTGTAAATAGCCTAAAAAATATGAACAAATAACTATTGTTCATAAAAAACATTGAAAAACATTATCTCAAAAACTTTTTCCTGCATTTTTATTCCTGCAGCCAAATTATCCTCTTCTCAAAGCTGCAAATGGTATTTGTCTGAAAGTGGTATCATTAAAAATCATTAAAACTGACTAAGCACTTCTGAATGTAATTTAACAGGGTAAATCCCAATCTTCTCGTCGGTTGTGCAGTGCCCATAACTTTTGAGTGTGGTAAATACATACACAATTTATTATTTATGTTGCTTTGGTTTGTACTAACAAATGGTGAAATAGTACAAATTAGCTAGGAGGGGAATAAAGTAGCTTGAGCTTAAAAAATGCTCAGTTTACTGTGAATAATTTAGAAGTAATTCACATCATAGTTTTTTATGCAGCTTTATATTCCTGTACGTCACTGTTGACTAAAATTTAATGGCAATTCACATAAATGAAAAAGAAAGAAGTAACACATTTAAAATATTCATTAATGGGTTTGTAAACAAAAAAAAAATTGAGTAACACCAATGTTTGTAGTTACAAAATTTTATGTGGGATTAATCATAATCCATTTTTAGTATTGCCAGATTTGGAGGTCTTAATGTATTTTTTTAAAATACTATCATTTTATTTTGGTATTTGTACTACAGAACAATATTGCTTTGCAGCAACTGGGAAGTTTTAAAATACTACAGTTAAAGTTTAGGGTAAATTTTTAAATCTGTATATGTTAGTAGGTATTTATTTGTATTGGGGAGTTCATTTTTTTTCCACACATTTATTTTATTTTTACAAAAATTACACTGCCTCTCTATTTATATTGATAAAAAATAAACTCATTGTTAAATACATTTTAAATAGCAAACAGTATTTTTTGTACACAACTTATATTTCATAATTTTTATTACACCATTCTATCTTGCCAAGCAACTGCTCATATGGTGAATAAGTAATCAGCTAATCTTTTTATTGTACAATTCTGGCACATTTTTAAAATTCCGTTACAGTAGAGGTGTCTCCAGATTGCCTTGCATCCTTATTACAGATAAAATTGTGCCAAACCGTGCACAGTTTGGTGATGCCAAATGTCAAATTACTTTAGACACATTAGCTGGTCTGTGATGTATGTTCCACTTGTTTAACATAATACCAAATGTACATTGCACATGTTGCCCAGTCCTTGGTAGTAGTAATTGAAAGTTTATTTTTGTGAATTTTTTTTATGCGTAATGCTACAGAACATTTCCTGAAAACCTGAAAGCCACAAATATAAATGGCTGTGGTAATTGCTCTGTACAATAAACAGGAGTAGGTTTAGATATATTTTAAAACTAGTTTTATACCACCTGGTAGAATACCAAGGAATCACATTGTTTGTCGTTGGCTACTATATCAACTTGTGTTGAAAATCTGCTACAACCATGAGCGCAATAGAGAAGTAAGTTGTTAAGGCTTCACGATGGTCTAAGTTTTATACACTAGATATTATAATTGTTTAGTGCTTATAAACGATGCAAGAATTCAACTTTTTTTTAATGCAGTTATTTTTTACAAATATTCTTTTGAGAGTGAAGACATCAGCACTTAATGCAGCACAACTGTCTTTGATTCTGGCTACAATTATTGTATTTACAATTATTAAAGGGGGTTTAACTACTCTGTTAACATCAGAAGAAAGGCCAAAATTCTTTGGATACACCATTAGATTCACATCAACAAGACTTAACAACGCAGAACTTAACGTACTTAAACAGGTCAAGTTAACAAGACAGTGAATTTATTCACGTCAAACTTAACAATTGACTTATGAAAGGAATGAATAGACCAAATAGAAATTGAATATAGAAATATATACAGAAATGAGATGTACAAGTACAGCACGATGTCGATAAAGTCCCAAAGAAAACGGTGGCAAGGGGGATGCAGGATTCAGAAAGAGATTCCATGGAGTAAAAATTAGAAAAGCGTAGGAGATCAAAAGTAACATAAACAGTGAGTCAGACTGTTTGTTCTGTGAGATCCAACTGTGTCTATACACACCTAATAATAGTAACAATAATAAATATATCAAACCCTCTAACACTTTCTTTAAAAGGTGCGCTAATATCTGATTCTGCTTATCACTAGAGAAACTTTTAGCTTCACTCTGTCCAATTATGCTTTTTAATGAAGGTGCTGTTAATACCAGACGCCAAGGTTGTATTCGGGTACTGCTGATATTGCTGGTTCTGTAATCTCAGTACCAACAGCTATTGTTCCTACACTGCTGGAGCAATTAATGTCGCTCACTGGTATTCATCTTAATTCTCCTGGGTGGCACCTTGTTCTAGGCTGTCATGCTTACGTTGAAGTTTGGGATAGTGTGCAGCACCAGTTAAATTGATCATTAGCCTATAAGTCTAAACATCTCTCCCATAAATATTTATGTTTAAATTTTTGTCGTAGTGCATGTAACGTAATCGTCATGAATATTCTCCAAAAATACAATGGTAAACATAAAAATTTAACTAACAGAAATAAAATATTTTCAGTTAAATTTTACTGTTCATTATTTCTGACTGCAGTTATCTTCAGAAATGACATAATGTAGGGTGATTGTTTATAGGTTTTCATGTATTCTGTCAGGCTGTTCTGTTGTGGCTCTGGTCCATGACAATTTACATTCTACGAAGCAGAAAGGAACCTGCATCCACAGACGAGTGCGGGTACCTGTTCATAGTTATATGTATAGAAACAATTTATTTCAGCTGTGAGTTACTGCCGCACACAGTTTCAAATGTCCGATGAAAATGTACCTCTGTTATATATTTCAATAATTTCTTATTTTGTTTGGTATTTCAATAAATGTGATGAATATTTTACTGGCAAAGTAATTGGGGAAGGACAAAATGTGACTGCCAATTTTTTATAGTAACACAGCTGGCTTAGTATTCGCACCAGTTTTTAACATTGCTAAATACTTCCCAGTAATACATCGAAAGATACCACTGATATTCTGCGACATTGTTAAATCTTTTTGTTACATCTGAATATTTTTGGGCAAAATACAAGTTGCAATCTGTTATGAGCAATCTGCTACTGATCAATAGATACAACTATATATACATTGTGTCCAAAAATGATAGTAATTCTTTCAAAATATAGTAACTTACCTATAGTGACTTGTAAATACCCTTCGTAACACTACAGACATCAAGGCTATAAACCAGTTTGTCCCTTACCTGCTGAAACTCATCACATGTTACAGCTATAATTGCAGATATTATCCATCTTCTCAGCTTGTCTTGATTGGCACAAGTGTATGCACGAGTTGCAGTTTGTACGGCTTAAATTTCAGCCACTCGTGAAGAACATTCCAAACTGTAGAGTGGGGTTACTCCAGATCACAGCTAGCACATTGAACTGACTTGCTGGGGGCTCCTTAGAATGCCTCGTCAAACTTTTTCCACAGTATCCATAGAGCGTGACTGGCGATCAGATTTTCTACCTTAGCAGAAGCAATCACTGTCCATGAATTGCATGTGCCATCACATTATGACATTACTATCAAAAAGATTAACATCAAATGGTCAAGGAAAGTTGCGCTAAACTGTAATCACTGACATTGTCTCTGTGTACTCCAGTACACAGATGACTTCTGTTGTTGTTGGGTCAGTGCCATTGTCTACACATACCAAACAACGCTAAAAGAACTTCAAGCATTGCACATGCACTCACTATTAGTTGCACATCTGCCAGTCCACCGCTTCACAATCAATCACTGAACAAAAAAAGTACATTAATTTTTGGACTTTCTGTGTGTTTCTTTTTTAACCCTGTTAAGCATTAAGATGGATGTGCTTTTTCTTTTCCAGTAAGTCATTTTGTCTGTTTGCAACAGGCATTCCAACATTGATGTATGTAATTACTATATTTTTACATAGGCCTACCTAATAATATTTCATTACTACAGCATACTCCTTAGCTAGGTATTCCAAGTATCAAAAACATTATATTTGAACCATTTTTTAATATGTATAGTTTATCCGTGCAAACATGTACAGTAATTACGAGACAGAATATACACTTCTCTGAGAAGGTCTCGGCAGCATTTTCCGGCTTGTTTTTTCAAAGTAAGAATTCTAAAAATGTCCCTTCACAAACAATGTTACTTGTATGTAACATAAAGAAATTATTGCAGTAGGTACATATATGCATTATCAGTACAATACATACAGTACAGTCACAACAACACAACATTTAAAAGGCTGTGTACAGTGTCGGCCTCTTGGAAGTATTTTCCTTGCAAATATGAGTTAGAATTAACAACATCTTGTCAGTTACGAGGCTATCTTTGTCTGTTTCTTGAAAATAGGGAAGACTTTTGGCTTACTTTGGTGCTAGTGTTTGTGTGTCACTTTTATCAGTGGTGTAGGGTCATCTTCGTCACATTCCTTTTTATTTCCCCATAAATTTTCTTCCCTCTTGGTTTGCTGAACAATGTCTTCATCAGTCAATACATAAAAGAGGGTAATTTGTATCACAATAAAATCACTCCTGAATGACTTGCTCAGTTATAGTTTTCCACTTGGTGCTGTATTAGCTACGCGACCTAATTCTGTAACTGGTATGTTGTCATTCCCAAAACTGAGGAAATCCTTTTCTTCAGTGTCTGGAAGAAATTTTATTCAGGATATCACTAGAGTTAGGGGTTTACACTGTCCCATGCTGCAGCAACTTCATAAAAGGCACCCTTAACAGTGTAATATTTCCGAAATAATTTTTAATTGTTTCCTTCTTCAATGCATTTATGAAGCAAATTTGAATGGTTATTTTGTTTCGTGGAAGAAATTACACCTTGATCCATTGGCTAGATTAGTGCAGTAACATTTTGTGGAAAATATTTCAAGAATATGCCACCATCTGATTTCAGTATGGTTTTACCAGTGCGAAAGGGGGGCATTATCTAGTGCACGCACGGCTCTCCCTGTCAGCCCTTTACTGCTCAGAAATTCATTGTCTTCTGTTACAAAGGTTTTATGGAACCTCTCCTATATGGCTGTATCTTTTCACATGCTCCTTTTGTTGGATTACTTTATGGGCATGTAATTTTCATCAGCACTTAAGGTTGTTCAAGTGGGGAAAAAACATAATTTTATATTTGTACGAAATAGTGTTAGTTTTGTACACATTACTTGAGAGTACATATACCTCTAACGGAAAAAAAATTAGCTCATCTAGTTTTCCCGTAATGGCACTTCAAAGTCAAAATTTGCGTATTTTTACTTCATACAAAACTTGAAAACCAGTTAACATAAAGAAATGAAAAAAATCATATCAAAACTACGCGTTACTGTCTATGGCAT
>PNEQ01056672.1:0-15298 GCA_003012365.1 Medauroidea extradentata
AAAAATTATTTAATTGGTGAGGCTTTCTACTCCATTGATGAGTTTTTAAACTCCACTGACAGTGACTAATTAACTTACATGTTCTCCTGTGTGTCTAAATCAATATAGTACAGTACATGTATTATTTTATGTATGCTCTGTTTTATCTTCTGTATGCTTTCTCCTTATATTCATATCATGTGTGATTTCAAGCTAGTGTGTGTACCTTGTGTATGTAATTGTAACATAACATATTTGTAAGTTGTCTTGACTTGTTCCACATCCCTGAGTCCTGTACTCATTTGGGGATCTATGGAATGCAAAATAAATAAAAATATCACACTCATTTGCAGTTTAAATTTTTCTGTCCAAATTATGTGTGAAATAGTTTCCTTAGCAAAATTTTGAGGTTGTGCATAAGTCAGAAATACAATGCTGAAAGATCTAATAGGGCACATATAGTTTAAGACACAGATATCATATTCATGTCACTCTTGAATACATATAATAATACTGTAATTTCTTTTTTCACAGAAACCTGAGACGTCGAAACATTCGTGAGTCGACCATTCGCAGGGAAGGAAATGTTCATCGTTTGTCAAACCAGCAAGATTCAAGTGATGATGAAAATAATACATGGAATGGAAATTCAACCCAACAGATGTGAACATTATATTTGTGACTACTGTATGTGTCTGTGTATAAAATATTTTGCACTGAAAATTATCAATTGTTTTCACATTTGAGGCCCTGTTTATCAATTCTGTTTTCTGTCGGCAGATTTGTGGGGTCCTGAAATTTTGGCAGTAATAAGTTTGGTGGCATATACTTTTTATTTAAAATATATAGTCTTGTATATATGTTGTCCAAAAATTTACATGGGTGCTAAATTATGTATAAATAAAGCGAAAATATTCCTATATATATGGCCATTCAAATTTTTTTGCAGTGGAATAATCTTAAACCCCCCCCCCCCCCAAAAAAAAAAAAAAAAAAAACCTTCCATAAAAACATGTATACAGTAGCATGAATCTTTACGTGGAAGTATTCCTCCATTTTGGATTTATATATTTTTCATCATAATTCATGTTTTTCATTTCTGAAAATTTGACTTTGTTAGAGGCTAGAACATAAAATATATACCCAGTAGGGTTTCTGATGTTAAAAGCAATTTTATGTCAGTTCTGTTACAGTATCCTAAACTGTCTAAAGGTATTAAATCAACATTCTTATCCTGATGTTTCCAAACATAGACAAGTACAGGCATTTCCTCTGTACTACTGTAAACCCTCGATCTAACATTGCATGGTGCCAGGTAATTATGTTGTTAGATCACTGATGTCGTTAGTCCCAAGCTAAATAATTTTGACCCCCCCATCCCCCACAATTTTTTTTTTTTAATTTAATTTAATTTTTAAGGGTGTTTATCCTAAAAGTTTATGTGTAACAATTACCGACTTAAAGTTTTCATAGTAATTATATTTTAGTGCAATGAAAAGGTGGCTTCCATATAAAATGGTACCTCGCAATCCCCCACCGGGACGTGTGTGACAGAGCGGATCGCTCTGTCTGGTTAAGTAGGATGTAGGAGGGGAGTGGCCGAGCCGCTGGCCTTGGCTTGCCTCCCTCAGCTCGTTGTGCTCCAGTGATTCATCCTTCTTGTCTCTGGCAAAGCACATTCAGACCACAACAGAACAAATCGTATTATTTACAAGAATGTATACTGCAACGATTTAAAAACCTTTCAGTGCAGCCATTGAGTAATTTTTTTTAATGTGCAAGAACTGTAACGGCATGTCGCCGTTATATGCGTTTAAGCGATACTAATAAAAGTGCTTATTAAAGAACAAAACCCCTTATTATGAATGCAAATTTAGAACCACTCAAAATGGCAAAAAAAACTGACATTTCAAAGTGCTGCCACGTATAAAATGACTGAATTACTAGTCGCTAAAAGTTGTAGGCTTATTGAAAAAATCATGAAACTATGCACAACGCATCAGTTTAATGCTCTGTACTGCAAATAGAGACGAAATGGCTCTCTGCGCGCTAGCTGCAGTCACTCTTATTGCTCCGCTGTTGAGCGAGCATAAAACAAAGACATTATCCGCACACAGCGACGGGACTTCTGTGTTTGCATCATAGTCTGTTTTTACACCGCAGTTCTTTCGTAGCCACGTGATGAGTGATCAATATTACAGCAGAAGTTGTCAAGGTCAAGCCGAGCTCAATTCTGTCGCTAGAGAAAGAAAGATGAAATACCACTGAATATTTTTTTCTTTTACGGATGGAGTGCAATGCTAGTCGTTATTTTGCCTTCCTGTAATGAGGGTGAAAAAAACTGTGTCATCTCTTCAACTCCCATCCCTCTGGGCTCTCGCAAGACACGGAAACATGGGAGAGAGTCGCCAAGTTGGAGAAGAAAAACAAACATGTGGCTCTGCTTTGTGGAAAGACAAGATGCAAGTTACACGAGACTATTGACAGTTGGCAGTTGACACACGTGCACACCAGTACAATCTGGCTTGTTCGGGGAGAAGGGGGGGTGAATGGTTATTGGCTGGTGTGGACAGTCAGAAAGGTTGTCATCTATGTTTAGCGGCATGTTTCTTACAGCGGACTCACAAAATAAAATGCAACACGGACGATGTTCCTTAAATTTACGATTTTTTGACTCAAAGTTTTCACGGTATCTCAAAAAAGGACCATACGGGTCGCGGTGGCCGAGAGGTCAGACCTCTTGCCTCTCACCAAGATGATTCAGGTTCGATTCCCGGCGGGGTCGGTTCCCGGATTTTCGCATGTGGGAATCGTGCCGGACGATGCCGTTGGTCGGCTGGTTACTCTGGGATCGCCCGTTTCCCCTGCCTATTCATTCTGGCACTGCTCCATACTCACCTCATGTCACCCTTCACCAGCTCTCAAGACCTCGATGTTAAGCGCTGACCAAAATCTCTCACTCACTCAAAAAAGGGTCATAATTTCAATTGCTATGCCACACCAGGTATCTAACTGCGTAGTTGAGATAAGGGCACATGGACGAGTGTGAGAGAAAAGTGCAGGGAGGAGGGAGCACATAGAAGTGAGGGGGAGCATTAAGAGATAAGGCAGAGTTAGTCATCACGTCTCACATAGTGGGCGGCCTACTCACCCGGCGCGCGCCTCAACTATATTCCAGCCAAAGTTTCTAACTTTTTCAACAGTTTTATTTTGTTTCAGAGCTGCATATTACTAATTTATGATAACTGCAATAGGTTATTTAAAAATAGTTATGCGTACATTAAACAATAACGTTTTACTGCGATCTATTGTACTTCTGCGTAAAATGTGTCGTCCTTTTTGTGTGTGTAACTGTCAACCTCCATGATACCTTGTGAGTACATGTTTCTATTTAATTTTAAGATGTAATTAGTTGCCTAGCGGCATTTGTTTCCCTATATCAAACTATTGCACTTTGCTTAGCTTTGATCAATTTTAAAAATATTAATTTTTCCAGGGTTCCTGGTAATTACCATATTTACTCGTGTACAATGTGCACTTTTATTCCAAAACAGCTGATAAAAAATTCAGGGGTGTGCACTATAGACAGAAAATTAAAAAAAAAATGTGGAAAAAGGCCATCACGAGGGGGGGGGGAAAGGGGGGGGAGGTGGAGATGTAAATGTAAACTGGCGGGTGTCAAGCATGGGAGGCAGAGAGAGAGAATATTTCTCAATGCCTGGTTCCATCATTACTGCACTTCCTTTTCTTTATCTCTATCCCCTCTACACCTCTTTTCTGTTTAACTGTTGCTGCTAAAACTTTTTTTTTTTCTGTGGCAGGAAAGTTTGTGGGTTGCCGGAAGCAATATGAGAAGTTTTGACGTCTTGTAGTTGTGATAACCATCTTTCCAAGGGAAGGAAGAAAAAGGGCGACACTATTTTTTTTTCCAGGGAGAGAGAAGGCAAGGCAGGGTGGTGGTTTTGGTCCTACAGTCCTCTGCTTGTAGCCACCCCTGCCGCATTCCTGAGCCTTTCTTTCTTCTCAGCATGGGCCGGAGATTAAATAATACAGGCAAGCTTGCTCTGCTCTCATAGCACATTATCCCGTTGTAGTAAGGGGAGAGGGGGACATGCTGGAAGCAACAGCACAATAAGAGGGGGGAGGGGGGAGTGTTGTCCAGGCTCAGGTGAGCTGGCTGCAGGCGACCTTGGCAGGCTATCTATAGATAGCTGCGGACATGACAAGCCACACCTCCCACCCCCCCTTTCCTACCGTTCACCATCATCCTCTCTGCCTGTCACACTCTAGCCAGTGTGACTCATCTTTCCTCTCTCTTTTCTTTGTTAGCCACGGTTCCTTTCCTCTACCCCCGTGGCCAATACATCGTAATTCGTAACCTCCCTCGCGCTGCTTCACAGTTTTTTACTCCCATGAATTTTTCATGCTAGCAAGGACCATAAATTTTCTTCCCTGGAACTTGTTGCTAAAATCATGGTGCGCACTTTACACGAGGGTGCACTATACACGAGTATATACGGTATGTCGTTAGACCGCCGATGTCGTTAAATCAGGGTTTTGCTGTAACTTTAAGTAAACAGTCTTACTCTCTGCTTTAACGTAGCCAGAATTTTAATAATGAAATTAAAGTTCTGATCCTAAAAATTTATAAATTTTAGTTGACAGCTCTCCTTTCTCTGAACCAAGGTGTACAATTCCAATTTCCTGTATATTTCCCACATTTTTCTCAAATTCCTACAAAGAAAAATAAAAAGGAATCACAGAAAAGTTACAGTAAATACTGACATTGCTTGCCAAATGCCTATTTCTCTCGTGCACAATAACTACAAGCAATACACGTGCTGGAAAAGAAATACCACTCTTGTGCATGGTGTTAACACTGCAAAAATATGGCAAACACGGATTAGGTCAATAACTCCCCGTAAACAAAAGGGGTCAGTGAACTGTGGCAGCACACAGTAACTGCGAATTGGAATCTCTAGTAGCAGTGTTATTCTTTATTTCTTCCAGGCACTCTTCCAATGATGGAAAAAAAAAAGAACATGATAGAATATCCTACATACTAGCCAATTGAGAGAAAACTTATCTATAGTACAAACACTGACACACAACAAATCACTATATGGTACTCTGTAAAATATGCTCCCTGGTACTGAACGTTCTATTGTTACATTCACATAGTAACGTCATGGGGAAAAAACTCCATGTATGACAGAGCTGTCCAAATGAACCAATATCAAAATTTCAAGCCCCACAATCCAAATATACAAAGCAATGACATTAGCAGCAACAAAAATGTATAACTTTTATCACATATTTATTTTGCTAATATATATTTTTATAACAATATAATACCCTTATTACGTGTGAACAACAATTGCGTAAATAAAAATTACGTGAAAAAACACCATGGCTCTAAGCGCACAATACAACATGTTACAATGCGGTATTCATTGGTGTAGATACTATAGGTACATTTATAATCAAATGAAAACATAACTAAAAAGTGTGTCATCACTGTACTGATTTTGTAACTTTTGTTTGGATAAATAATTAAATATTTCTCATTAATATACAGTACCTTTTATATTTACCACATGCATTTGTATAGTAGTTGTAAAATTTAACTTGCGTTGTATTTGATAATTGTGAGTCTACCTCGTTACATCATAAAGTTACGAGGTTAGAGTAGTTTAATAAGTTTTTCAAGTGAACCTTTCTTAAGCACTTATGAAAACTTACTTGCTAGTGTAGAGTTGGTTATCTCCATCATGTGACCAGGTTTTATCAATTACCAGGATTCTAGAACTGCCTGCAACACTGATCAAGGTTGTTAAATGATGGGAATAAATATTTACACATATATGTACTGACATTTAAATACAGTATTAGTTTTAGTAATCGAGCGACCAGCCCACCAGTTACATGGGGTAAAATTTCAAAAGTCTAAAACTTGAAATTTTGGCTGACCTGACCTTAAGTACGTATTTTTATAAGTGCCTCTTTGAGACCAAAATGTGAATTGGCGGAGCCAATTCCATGGATGTGTACAAAGGATTAATTTGATCAAACGTAGTTATCATTGAACGAGCATCACATTGTGCAATTGAAAAAACAAAAACCATTATTTCTCCAGATCATTTTTAAGTTTTCACGCAAGAGCTCCTGTGTATAACAGTACTGCCATCTATTGTAAAATTTCGCAAGACCTCGCTCATCCGTGAATTATAAGCAAATCAAGGGTCGCCATGAACCAGATAAGTCACGTGACTGAGGTAACTTACCCTAGTCCAGGGGGCGAGTTAGCAAAAATGCCTGTTGTTTTGGTTCTCTGCTGTTTACAGTTTTTTCACGCTAAATGTAAAATTTGTCAGCTAACCACTACTTAGCCTGCTCAACATTCGAAATGGGTAAATTTGCCTCGGAATTTGTTACAAACAACTTAAACTGGAATTTTGGTTGACCTACCATAAGTTTGTGAACTTTCGAAAGCACCAAATATGTGGTGCTGATATTCCCAACGTCTGCGCAAGCACAGACTGTCATACGGTCCGGATGTAGCTGACCACCGCCTCCGATAAGCTATGACCGTGATAACACAGGACAATGCGTTATGCTTATTTTCAAGGAAGATAGTAGATAAAATTTGGCGAATAATTCCTGGAATTCTCACAAATCATGTAAAATCCTGTATAGGTAATTCCCGCACATTTCTCGCCTTAATCAAAATTCTGTACATTTTTCGCTTTTCCCAATCACTGGACGTCCTGTTAACAGCATGTATTTACATATGTTTCTGCCAATGCAAATGTTATGTTTCAATCAAATAAAAATGTCCCTTTAATTTCTAGTAAATGGTTAAATGTAAGAATAGGCAATTCAGCCTTAACTTTGCCTAATCACAAAGTCAAAATAAGACTTGGGAACAAATTTTCTAATAGAACTACAAACACATCACGTGACTATAAAATAAAGGTGCATATAAAAATAACGTGTAGCATGATAAGGACAATACGGTATATAAAAAATGCAAGGCAGTGACATCTCTGCAGAAGAAACTGCGCTACAGTTTTACATAAAAGGGTTTGATACTTATACATATCTCTATTGTGACAAAGCTTTCCAGCAGTCTGTCGTGTTATAAAGCGAACTTTTTCAAGCGTCATACATATATCCAAAAACCTTAATTTCCATGTACACCTGCATCCTGACTTTTCAATGATTTTGAAAAAATAAAATGTGCAGGTGGTACATGGGTAAATACGGTAGATAGTAGTTGATAAGAGTTGCTAACAAATGATGCAATGACACTACTGAAATATGCTCTTTGATCAGAATGCATATTTTTTAAACCCAAACTTTCTATGTTAGTAAGATGGTAAACACAGTGGCAAAATACTGTGGTAGAAAGCGTTACAAGAGTGCCAACTGCTTAAAGGCACAGCCTGAATAACACACATGAAATTACAGGCAATGTGAAATTTCATGGGTGATTTGGACAAGTTAACCACATCTAAATATGAATTACAAGGTAGAAAGAGACTTACAGTACAGAACAAATTGAAATCAAAATAAATGACCATGCATCTTCAGTGCAACCCTGATAATAAAAACCTCTTTGATACAAAGATTTTATCAATATGTACGTACAAAGTTGTTTCTTTTCTTTCCCTTGAAGTGATACAGGAAGTTAATGTTAGAATATTAAATTGCACTACAGTACTTTGTAACATGTCTTTTTCCTAAACATTGTGTAGCATAGAGTCTAAATTAAATTTTTTAACATTATTTCTGATGTAGAAAAAAGAACACTGACGTATTAAAGCACAGCCCAAACCGCTTGACCAAGAAATGTGAAATTTTGAGGGTGGATTTGTCTAGGGGCAGAGACAAGAGAATGAAGGAGTGGGGAAAAGTGGCAACTGCATTACTATGGAACACTTGAAAGTTTAACTAAGCTTTCAGAATAAATAGATGCTGTGTTTTCGCAGAGTGCTACTGAGGCATCGTACGTACGTAGTTCTCAGGTCTTGTAGTCGCTTTACACAAGAGCAGTTTCCAGTTTTTACTACAATTGGGCATTATCACTGGCATCCATCCACATGATTATCACAGATAATCAGGGGTTGAATGTCTCTGTCTATCTCCTCTCTTTCTCTGCGTGTGTGCGTCCATATATAATATCAAAACCTCTGTACTAATATTGACATGATTGCTTAAGAATGATGCTAACTTAAAGACCTTGAAATTGATTTTCATGATTAATTTTTTACACCTTAAAACTGTGAAAACTGGTAAGAATGTGTGAAATGTGTATTCAATTGAATGGTGTTAATACAGAAGACACCCAAGCCACAAATGTAAAGAGACAAAATACAAGCTCCTAAATTATTACACACTGAACTTCAGTAGCTAAACAACCAAAGTCTAGCATAAGTAGGGTATTTGAAAATGAGAATACATATTAATTAAAAAAAAAATTTCAGTAACATTTGTTTATGTTTACTTTATATCAAATTTGGGATGGTCTCTTTCTGCATAACACTATTCAATTAATTGTTGATACACCTCAAACCCAGCTGGCATTGTCGTAGTTTTCACAAATTGTTCTAAACTGACCACTAAGAGGAAAGAAAACACAGAAACACATTTTTTAATACAGTAAACTCCTGATTATTCGTGTTTCACATAATTGTTTTAAGGTTCTCCACCATCCTCTACCTACTACACCGACCACCTCCTTCCCAACGTTACCCTGCAGCCGATAACTACTAGATCACTGCATGCCAGTTTAGTGTTCTGCGCATAAAGGCAACAGTGTACACTACCAGTACCGTTCTTATCGCTCCACTGTTTCCGTGCCTCACACGAGACAAAACACTGTCACTGGCAACTTGTTGACAAGCAATCTACCATGTAGGTCTAGCGCTGTGCTGCAGGAGCAGATTTTTGTCTCTCTCTAATCTGCCAGTGTGTCACCAACATTTACGTAAGTCATACATTTCTGCCAGTCTTCAGCGCAGGGATTCCTACTTCTACATAGTCACCCCACCTCCCTAGAGGGTAAGAGACCACCCTAACAAAGCAGGGGGTCCATAGGTCCTCCCCTGGGAAAATTTGGATATCAAGGTGCAAAATGGTATTACAGCATTCCATATACAGCTATAAAAATATACGTATTGTTTTCTAATACTTACTGAAAGGTTAAAATTAAATAATTTGCTGCCTTAGCAGGCCTCCTGAAACTCACACATGACCAAAACAGTTTTTATCTGCACACACAGCACATATCCACACACAATGAACCAGGCAAATGCTGGGATGGATCCTTGACAATTACGGCAGAATCCTCCAAGTTGTGTGTCACAAACTCTAATGACCTCACTGTGGATGAGATGTAAAGCCAGTGCCTTTTATTCCAGTTTGTCATGCATTAGCCTTCAGTGCAACTGAAAATGACTCGCAGGAGAAAATTTTCACTTGCATAACGTAAATTTTAGAATATTTCTAAAGTCAATATATGACATTGGGATATAAATGCAATATTTTAGCATAGTTGAAGCTTTTTAAGTGCTACAAACAAAGCAAATCAATGGAAATTATTTGTAAAATTGTGAACACTTGTCGAATACGTATTTAACATAGGATTACTTGTAGATTTCTTGATGCTTTGTCCGTTATGCACATAGGCACCAGTTGCCATAGTTGTAGAGTTATAGCAAAATATTATAAAAACCTGATTGTATGACATTTGTAATGAATTTTTCAATTTTTGATGCATTAAATAAGTTATGTTTATCTTGAAAATAAACAGAACTTCAAAATGTGATATAAGGCAACTACAACAAACGTCTCACAGTTTAGAGTCTAATATTTTAATACATATTTTGCAAGCGAGCAAATGTGTGATGACAATACAGTTGTGTTTTGTACCATTACATGGCTATTTCACAGCAAAATTGCTTGACTGATTTTTTAAAATTTGATAATTTGGTCTACCTCACATCAAACTGCAAAACCTAATTTCCTGTCATGTACAGCAAAAAGCTAAATAATTAAGCACAGAAAGTGTTCTCAAAGATTTCTCCCAATCCCCTTTCCAATAAACACTCACAACTGGGCTGCCACCCTGTTGCGAGATCACTTCTGTCCCTCTAGACCACCCTGCCTCCCCCCACAATAGTCAGCCATGTGATCCTTCAAAACATTTCACTCTCTCACCAACCTCACAAGCATAGACTGCCTCCCCTGTTCCATTCTCCTCTACACCCTTTGAATCTTCTCACGGGTGTTTCCTCTTCATCTACGCACAATATAACCCTCCCCATCCTTCCTCACCATTCTCAACTCTGCACCAGTCTTTTAACTCTCTGTCTGTCCTTCATTCCAGCCCATTTCCTTCCTCATCATCCTGCCCCTGCCTTCACCTACCCTTCACTCATCTCCCTGCCCTTCTTTGCACTTTCACCAGTTCCTGCACCTCAACTTCTACATATGGGTCCATCCCAATCTAAGGCTGCATATTCCAGCATTGGAAACAAACTATTTTCTGTGTTTATAATACAAATGAGTGACATATATTAGCCAACATATAGACACACATGAAACACCACTTGTACTATTTCACAGTATAAATTCTTACAAACAATCTTACACGAGAGCAAATACCTTATAGGTATTTGACGGAAGTCAAAATAAAAATGCAGCATAACTTATCGACTCAACTACGATTTCCTTGCACTACAGTTCTATTGTTGATTACTTGTAGACTCATTCGATATACACCCTGCAAAAATCACGACCCTCTGCTGATCTGAAGTAGCCTTTGAAAATTTGTATTGTACAAGCAAATGGATTGCTCACGTCTAGTATTTCTCTCCTTTTCACACATAGCCACTGTTTTGTTACTCTCCTATAAATAAAAAACCAACGAAAAATTAATACTGCAGCTGTGCATAGGGTTATCAACCATTAGAGGCCTGGAAATTTTGCAAATATAATTGCTAAGAGGTTAGGTTTCAAATCCTGTACACATTCAATACTTTCGCGATTGGGTTACAGATAACAAAACTCTTACTCGAGGACTGTGAACCAATAGGTGACTACCACGCTACTGCGTCACATGCACAACTGGCCACTCACTGGAGCTGCAGTCAATAAGTAGCTGACGAGGGAGTGTACACAGAACTGTGGAGTCCAGCCGATTGGTCGTTGAACCCTCAAAATTTCCGTGTTTCTGTGATTTAGCCTTGGATGTAAACACAAACTACAGATTTCGGCTATGGTTCAACGTATGTTATTTCAGAATATATGAAACCATTATAGAAGTGAATTTCAACAAAGAAACCTATTTTAAGCTTTTTTGTTTATCGCAAAATCATTCCAGGCTCATGCTTTGATTAAAGACAGTGTTTATTTATTTTAACAAGTAATTAAAAAATTTTTTTTACTTTGTGCAGCATCCCATAGCCGTGCAAATTAGCTTCAGTTTTCTCCTTCCTCATTGCATCCGAGCTCACATGCATGAACGCAGTTTGGTCGTAAATAATCACTTTCGAAGTGAACTCGACATTAGCGTAGTTTGCACACTAAGCATCTTTGCAATGGTGATACATAAGCCAGAAATGTCTTTAACTGCTTCACATTTTAAGAAAAATTGTAGACCTAATATGTCTACACAAATTTCACACCTTTTCAATCAATATTTACAAAATTCCAAGAAAACTGTTTAAGGAAATAAATTTATGTTCTTAGTGATATCAATAAAACTAAATAACACGTAACACAATAATTATAATTTAAGAAAGATAGATAGTACGTGGTGAAGGTGTTGACAGAACCACACACGTCAAACAGATTTTTCACACAGAAGCATTGTTCTGACATTTTGCTAGCCACTACCGATTCTTTAGTAGGCTTGCTATTTTTTAAACGGACAAAAGAAAAATTTTCAAGTTACCATATACACCTACTCTAAAACACATTCATGCATAGCTCCAGTAAAGGGAAATTAAACATTTTGCAACTGTATCTTAATATGTTAGGCTACAGTTTAAAATTCAATGTAATTTTTTAACTCTTCATTCAGTTTTACATAACTTACTTAGCACTCCACAAGAGAATTACAATAACTCCCAAATGTGACACTCAAAACTTTAGGCCTACATATTCAATTACACTGAAATTAACAGTTACTGAAATATCACATTTTAAATTAATACTTTACAGCTTAACAGTATAGTGACACAGCACAGTCCATTACCTATATACTATGTAGAGCCATATTAAAAAACAAAGTGTTAGAATTGTTATCAGATCTCATTATAAGGACCATTGTATGCCTTTGTTAATAAAATGGGATATGTTAACTGTAACAAATTGTTATATTGGTAATTGTAAGCCACAACTACTCCACCTGTACCGACCAAACTATTGATTTTAGAGGTATAGTTTACTAACGAAAAATGTTTCTATGGATGTTAGAAGTAGTCGTACATAAAGAAAATTGTAGTTTACTAACTTCAAAAATTTATGTTTTTAATTGATAATTTAGGTTTGAAGTTAGTTTTACAATGCACGTGACATGTAAAGAAAAACTATATGTTTCTAGCAAGCTTGTCCATTCTTACCACACTAGAAACATCCCACATACTAACAAAAAGTTCAAAACAAACTATTCAATAGGTTGACACTGAAGACACAGTTACTATCCTTAATGATTTTAAAGATCAAAAACACTTGTTGTTTAGCATCATTTTTAAGATATTAATGACTTCTTTGTCTTGGATTGTATTTTATCAATTTGACAGTATAACAAACCATTATTGTGCTTCTGTTTACCACTTTGTTGCAAATGTTGAGTTGTCAAATCACCTCTATTCACCAGCTTTTGGTTAATGTGGTTGAAGCTCAACAGGATATGGTAACGGGACACTGACATTTTGTGTGTTTGACTGTCTTCTTAAATTGAAACTTGCTATAGCCTACATACATTACATAGGTACTTTACATGTAAAAGGTCTCCTTTTGAAAGAGGTGTAGTCGATGTTAGATTTTTAAAAAATGAGCCTAAATGCACGTAAAAACTTTGGCAAAAAAATTACAAAATTTACACAGCGGTGTATACAGATGCCTGGTCAACTGCTTGAATGATCACACCACAAAATGTACGAATTATGGTATAAGGTACCATGAATCATCAAAATATGATAAAACATTGTAGTACTGGTTTATTAAGGCTACGAAGTATTCTCCTTCTTCTGTATTTTCAACTCGTATTCCTCAGGTGTACTCTGCGGGTTCAAGCCATGAAGCTTCATCTGCACAGCGATGTCAAATAGATAGTCATAGCACTCTGCCATAGTCTTCGCCTGCTGCCAAGTATTACCCCACACATATACTCCATGTCGCCGCACGAGAACAGCTGTTGTCTGGGGATATTCTTTGATCACCTCTGCCATGCGATCTTCCAAGTCCGCCTCGAATGGCGTATTTTCGATTATAGGAACCACCAACTCCTCGTCGTAGTTGTAATTACGGCCAAGCTTCTGATTCAAAATGCCCTTTATCATCTCCAAGTGGGTAACTTTAAATTCTTTGCCGGGATACAGAAGCGTAGCCATCACTGCGTGCTTCGAGTGAGTGTGTATAACAGCGCCTGCACTACGAGCCCTGTACGCGCACATAAAGAGAGGCGTGCACTGGCTTTTCTTCAGTCTTTTTGCCGCGGGTGGCAATTCTAGATCGCGCCCCTCAATGTCTTGTACAAACAGATCGTCTGGGCTGATTCTCTCTTTCTGCACTCCTGACGGAGCAATGTAGATCTCATTACCGTGTTTTATACTAATCCCGCCTCCAGTACCTGTCACCCATTCTAGATTGTAGAACAACCGGCACAGCTCCGGAATCAGATGTCTCGGATGTTCTTGCGGCAAGTTCGAATATTTTTCACTCATTTCTTGCACAAATTGAACCCTCTCACTGCGACACACGTATTCGACGAACGGCTTGCTATCCTATATTCACACTCGCGTAATCACCCCTAGAACTTTAATCAAATACAGCTTTAATATGATAACCTCATAACCCTCCTTGAACTCGCATCCAAAGTCATCGGACAGATCTTGTACGTAAACAAAAGAAAACCAAACAGCTGGTGCGTCGCGTCTCGTTTGTCTGGACGCTTATGTAAACATAGTAGGTATAATCTTACTCGGTAGTATTAAGGTTAATTCTACTACAGGTTAGAAAGAAAATACGTTTTCTTATGGAAGAGCTTGGCACAGGGAAAATTTCTGCCACTAGTTTCGCTTCAATCGCTAAGTGACCAAATAAATACAAAACCATAGTAATATAAAATTTAAATAAACTTTGAAATTTTATTAGTCATTCAATTTAGTTTTAAAGTAAAAAGAAACCAATTTCGCGTTTTAAATTATAAACTAAATGAAACTTAAAATTCAGGAAAGCTCTGTGATTGGTCAGTTTGGTGCATTAGCGATACCAGCGCTCAAGTGGCAGAAATTTTCCCTGTGCCAAACTTATAACATTGATCTTTCTAACCTGTAGTAGAAATAACCTTAGTAGTATTAAGGCGTTTATTAAAATAACTTTGTATCTACTCGATAGCGTAGATATTAAGCGCTTACGGAAACAAAGTAGGTACAATCCTAACGAGGATCTTTGGTCATGTGATTGTATCTACTCAGTCGTTGGATACATTAAATCCGAACTCCGAAGAGTAGGTACTTCGCGGCCTTTTAAAAATATGGCAAATCTGCAGACGCGGTAACTGTAGTCGCCGATTTGGCGGACCTATGTTAAAACAGTGCAGAATATCCTTTTGCTAGTATAATACACGTACGTAGCATTGAAATTGTGTGCCAGTCCCACACTAGTATTGATAATTTATTCCATACCTGAATTAAATATTCTGGCAAACTTTTACTTGATAAACTGCTCCAGACTTCTTATTCGACAAAAATACTACGAGATCGTATTTTCCGTGAATATGCATTCAAACCACCTTACAACATATTTTTTATTATGTACACATGTGGGAGTCTGTTTAATTTTTACGCATGCTTTTTTTTGTATCGTTTGCTATCTATCCTGCGCCCGAGTAGGATAGATCTACGTGGATCCGGCGACGGGATCAAGTTCGAACATTTTGAGATCTTAGGTTTGTTTTACTCGCAGTGACCTGGCGTCTCTTTGTGCTCTTTCAGCTCCCGGGGCACTCCTAGGCGTTTTACTTGCCGGAAACAATATGGCGGCGGTCCGTTTTACTCGCAAGGTCAAGCGCCTCCAGGTCAAGTAA
>PNEQ01056672.1:15398-27932 GCA_003012365.1 Medauroidea extradentata
GAAAATGATGAAAATATTATAGCCGATGATGAAGGAATGGTGTTATTTACAGTAGAATGTAATTATTTATTTCGTACATGATGATTCTTCATTCTCTTTTATATTCCCGATAACTTCTGCTAGTTCGGCCATCACAAAAATAAATGCACGCACCAACTTAAGCGTTTTTCTTCGCCCTTTAAGAGTACAACTCCCTCTGGCTGGGTCAACATTATTCCAACTCCACCAACTCCAGGGAGACGCGAGAGACGCTAGGTCAAGCGCGAGTAAAACAAACCTCTTGATGGCCGGTAGATCTTTACCGAATGAGGAATGACGTTTCCTACCAATAGACGGCTTGGCCGGAGACGTCACAAGATGAGCATCGCTCCGAGCATCAGCTGTTTCTGTACAAACGTTCGTCAAAATGCCATATGAATAGTGTTACTTGGACTGGTTAACATTGTATAAATAGTACAAAAATGCATGTAAGGTACTTGCAATAGCGAGTTTAGGTATCGCTAATAGAAATATATGAAGGATATTATTTCGTTTTACTCCGAATATCCCTGTAAAGAGTCTAGTCACTCGTGGTCGCTATCCATAATTTGAGCAGAGGACTAGATCACAGCCCCAGACGGCTGCTAAAATGTTTGGGCCTATAACTAAAGCATTCACTTTTTGACCATTCCTTTTCAGGATAGTGTCTGTGAACACTGCAATAAAGTTACAGTAGCTAACTTCAACCCATTCGACTTTCTTAGAAGACAAGCATTAAAAAAGTGCACTCGTAATTCCGAATTTCGACTCGGAAGGTATAAAGTAGGGCATTATTAATTTTAATAAACTATGTGAAAAATAAAGATACACCCAAATAGTCTGCAAGATGAAATAAATAACTACTTAGCCATACAAAACCTGACAAATAACATTGACCACTCACAACCACTGAAAGTTCCAACATTTTAAATATTCTGACTATTGTCCACGATTTCAGCAGGCCCTAATATTCCACAGCAGCTTTGCCTACATGAAATAGGTACTGTAGGTATTGTTTTAATATCACATACATGCACACATATTTTTTTTTGTATTTGTCCTTTTTAAAAATTCGGTTTTGCTACCCTCCCATAGCAAGCCACAGTACACGAGCCATCGTCTCAACTCTCCAACTAACAGATCGTCTACATTTATACAGACAAACAAGGCTCTATGAACATTATTTGGTCTGAGACTTATCAAACACCACCGAATACATGATTTATATAAGTTATTTTCCGACTATTTAAAGAAAATAAATCGTCTGCCCATTCAAACGCAGCAGTCTGTCGCGATTGTTTGTACTTTGACAGCTGATTCTACCCATGATTCAATGTGCGAATGCTCCGGGCCAAGCCGTCTATTTACTCGCTACTTAAGTAGTTTCCGTAAGCGACTTTTGTTTACTCAAACACCGGTCAAGAACGTCATACGATAAAAAATTCCAAGGCTGCAGTTTGTGTCACACTGCATGTTCACGCACTTGAACTGCATTGGCTGTGCGTGTTAACAACCTCCATGTGTTTGGCGAGCTATCAGCTGTCAACGTCACGCCTCTCTATGACGTGAAGGCAGATGCCTCTGCTAAAATTTTCCCACTGGAATGATACATGGGGACTGAAACCTTCTCAAGAATAACAATCCCCTTGCCACCCTGTTGTACCATATTATTTTCCAGTCCTACAATATTTATTTCAGTTATTTACCTTAAAAAATGAATTTGAAAATATGAATCTAAGCTGAAAACTTTTACACTTTGAAACTCAAAACATTCCATGTTTATTATTAATATATAGACAAGGTAGATGATCACACTCTAAGTAATTACATAAATTAAGACACTCACCTAATGGCTCAACATCAGCAAACCTAGTAACACTTCCTACATGTAAGATTAATAATCTTTTACCCTTCCCGATTTGCCCTTCGTTTACTCACATTTCATCTACACAGTACACTCGCTCTTCAGCACTAAACTTTTAAACTGAACAAAGATGTTCACGACCCCACAAAGAAATATTTTTACATACACGTTTCTTTTCAGCATGGTCAATACTCCCTTAATTCTTATCTACTTTCTTGCTTTAAGTTAAATATGCTTCGTTCTGAAACGCCTGTCTCTTCTGAAACTAGCTTAACTACATCCCGTATTACTGTCTGAAACTCTTTACACTTGGCATAAATACACTGATTAGCACTTCCTTCTGTCCACTTTGTAAAGGCTGTCCTTGTTAATGCCTTACGACACATGGAGGCGACACTCCAGCCCGACCCACCGCGTCCGCTATCTTGCGGAGTACTGAAATTGAGACAATTTTATCCTGTAACAATAACAGATAAACGTACTTCCGAACTACAAGCACATAAAATGTTTCATGCGCACAGAGTGATATTACATTACAAAGTATTAAATACTACAACAGAAAGTTTAAATAACTACGCCTGACTATAACATAGCACTATAGCATCGGAACTATTTCCTGCTGCAACAACACTGTCAACTAACCAGCCAGTCAATGACTGAAAGCTGGCCAGTGACAATGTTTATTTTTGCTGCAACCTTGGAATGGATAAAATTTAGTGCCCTGCTCGGAAGCAGGGTAAATAGCAGCCAACTGATGGTACACAAGGAAAGCATGCGTTCAAAGTAAACAGACTCCCGCCATGTATACGTAAAAGAAACTATGTTGTAAGGCGGTCTGAGTAAATTTTCACGGAAAATATGATGTATCAAATTGTTTTAGTTGAACGAGATGACTAGAGCAGTTTATAAAGAGAAAATGAAAGAAAATTAATAAATGAAACTAACATTTTTGTGCAGTGGTGTACATTACTATTAAAGAAAACCTCGCAGAGGTGATGTTTAAGTTGTCGCACACTGGTGTACAAGTTGCAGTTACACCTGTCTCCAATAAGCTTTGGTTGTAACAACAGAACATCACTTCCAACAAGACAAATACGATGTTGCAGTTTGAGTGTAGAAGTTGTAAAAGTTGCAGCTATAGGTGGTTCGGGATAAAGTGAGCACTCAAAAAAGCCTTGCTAAAGTTCTATTTTCATACAGTTTATATCTTTCCGCTCATAACGGCTAACGACCGGACATGTCTAACCTATCTTGACACATCACTTAATGTTTGTGCATGTTAGATAAATTGTGCAGTCGTTATGAATCAATACAGTTTAGTAAAAAATTATTAATTATGTTACATACAGTTATGTCATTTCTGTTGATTTTGTTTCTGTATTGTTGTATTTAAATTTGCAAACACACGGTACTATATTGCATAATTTTGCTGCCAACTATACAAACATTATGACAACTATAGTTAATGTTGAATTAAATATGCAGTAACAGCTAATGAGTTTTTTTCAAAGGTTAAAAAAATTTTAGTGTTCACCGCCATAACAAAGCTGAAGTAGTTTGCGTGTAGAAGTTGTAAAACAGAATTTGGCGGTGTTTTCTAAATGTGTCCCAAACAGCTGTATTTTTTAAGATGTTGACCTTTCCAGTTCTGTATCAGAAAGGATAACTTCTGATGCATAGTAAAAATCGTATTCAGTTTAATTTAAATGGTGTGTAAAATCAAATTGCTATGTGTATTGCTATTTTTAGTAATGTTTTGTGTGTTTACTACTTTTTATAAATATAGTTATATCAATTCGTAAAACTATTACAATGAATTTCAGAATGAACATTAAGTTTCCAGTACATTGCTTGTTACGTAACATATGAAATGGACACCTGCATTAAGGTTATAGGACGACCACAATTTAATATTATTCAAATTCGAAATTCATGCAAACACTGCAGATTCGCTAAAATATGTGTTATAACAGGATGCTCATCATCAGATTCATCACCTGCATCCACCTTTGCCCGCATTCAAATATCTCGTGATATATATGTTTACCATCATATCACTAACAGAAAATAAACCAAACAATTTACACTCAACTACACCAAGGCCACGGTCTAAGAGGAAGAGGTCTTGACACTGTGTATGTTCTCCAGCAAGAGAAAGTGGCTCCCTTTTTAAGCCGACCAATAGTAATAATTTAGTGGATGATTTGCCTTGTTTATATCTGACGATGTTATAATTTTTACAATTATGTTGATAAAAAATGATGTTAATATGGTAAGCTGGTATTGTAGATACATGTTTCATATCCATAAATGCATTGGCATGTGTGTGGAACTATTTATATATAAGTTGTCTGAAAAAAAAATATTATGTACCGTTGTTTTAGTAAACACATTCAAACAAAATCTATTCTTTCCAGCCCCACAAAATGTTACAATCGTCGCAATGCGTACCTACATGTAAAAAAAAATTTTCAAAACTTAATTTTATGGTTGAAAATGTGTTCCACTACAAAATTTCATATACATTAGCTGAATTTTCAATATTTTTCTTCTATAATACAGGCAGATTCCGTAACAACAACACATTTTAAGCTGTGTAATCTTACTAAGTCAAAGACAAAACAAGACTAATCTTTCACTAAAAGACTACTAGTGCTGCGACAAAAAAGGAGTCACAGTTTATTCCTCAGTGTCAAGGCCTTACCTTCATAGACAGTGACCACGGCCGTAGAAGAACAGGTCTGGACACTCGCCTGGAAACTTGACCCCCCCTTGTTGTTTGGCTGTAGTTCACCAAGTTACCGAGAATATTGTGTTTTATTGGCGCTGCTGTTAGGGCGGTCGGACTCAAATTCCGCCCACTTCCTTCCCACTAAGATAAAACAATTTATCAAAACATAATTTTTATCAATTTATGAAATACTTCCTTCGCTCAGAAATTTAAGAAAAGGCTCCAGCAATCATTATTTACTTTATAAATTTAACAATGGAAAAAAGTGGGCGGAGTTTGAGTCAGACCGCCCGGATTACAGCACCAAAAAGTACGACATTCTCGGTAACTTGACGAATTACAGCCAAACAACAAAGAGGTCAAGCAAAATAAATTGGTAGATAGGCTTAACTCCATGTAGATAGGAGAATGTCCAGACCTGTTCTTCTATGACCGTGACAGTGACCAAAGCAAATACAATTATGCGTCAACAAGTTTTGTATATATAGAAAGAAAATGAATAGTAAAAACACTAACTGGCATAACATATTTGAATGAATGTTGTTCATATTAAGTGACAAACTCAAAAAAAATTAGCATAAACTCACTGTCAGTAAAGAGAGTTTGGTGAACCGTGTTGAGAATGTGCTTTGAATACGTTATTTGGTTGCTCAGTTAACAAACAAGGCATAAAGATTAATTACTTTTTAGTTTTGTGCTTAAATTTTGGGGATATTATCATTGTATGAAGCCTGCAGTAATATGTCAACAATAGAACAAAATTAATTTTAATGGTTGTAACAATGTAAGTGATAAAATATCACTGTAACTAATGAAATAATAGAAACATGGATACATCAGCTAAAATAATAATTGTACATCTGGAAACATTTGAATTCAATTGCTGACATTCTGCATGAAGAGATGTTTATTTCACGTATACTTGTACAATTTACAAAAATATTAACTCTGATCCAACGGCCTTTGCCTATTGTTTCTTTACGGACATACTGTATTAACTGTAGCAACTTTAAAATAAGCACGCAATAGCAAATCTGGTTCTCGTCTCACCAGCTTCTGCAAACATATACATCTCTAAAGTGTAGTTGTATGAACTGTTAATTTGTTCATGAATGTGATCTGTATGCAATCTACAATTGTTTAAAAGGCTTATATGTGAACCAACCAGTTATAGTGATGTTTACGAACTAGCGTTCTTCAGAAAACGTATTAGTTAAATTATTTACAAGTATAAAACTTGTTAACTTCTGCTACATGCATCTATTTGTAATGTCAATGTGGCAGCCTTCTTTATGGGTAGCAGAGTTTATTTATATCTTTAGACGTATGCAGGGAGCTAACAGTATTGGGACTTCTATACTAGAATCATGACTAATGCCTTTACAAAATGTGGTTTGTTGCCAATGCTGCACTAAATGGTTTTGAAAATTATAACTAACCAACTTGTAAAAAAAAAAAAAAGAATGAATAAGTAAATTTTTATCTAAAGTTGCACCATATACATGCAAGATTATGTCCACGCCAAAATTGAGTTATAACGAAAATTTTATTTATATTTACAATAAAACAATAAATAAACGTTGACAGACACATTAAAACATAAAGACATGCCCAATAAAGCATTCATATAAACTGTCACAAATGTTTGGTAATCCTGTAGGGCCTAAACAAATGACATGAAATCTAACTCCAATGTGAAAACTATGATCGAGCATTAATTTTGTCATAAAGTTACTGCAACTGAAATTCAACCCCAAGCAGTAAAAAGGGAGGAAAATGTGTTTTTTTTATTAATCGTCTATATAGCTGGAACACAACTGGCTAAGGATATCATCATTAATTTTACTTCAATTAGATACGTATACGTATATGTCTAAGACATGAATTAAGAATTTTTGAAATTTTATAACTATTGGGTTGATAATCAGGGAAATGTGTTTTCGATTATTCCTCCATATTTACAGAACCAATCAAGTGCTTTTTGCTTTAGATTGATGCTTATGTAATTATCCAAAGTACCATTTAAATATATATTCCGAATTCGGCTGCAAAGAAGTAAAAAAAATGGGGTAAAATGTGTTTTTGGTTCACAATTGATATGTATTGGCCCCATTGATATTTTATCTATTGACGTGATTGTTGTTTAAGATTGATGCTTACCCAAATACCTGAAAAGTTACTACACAAATTTTCAAAATTTGCCACCTAAGGAGGTGAAAAGGGGTGAAAAGTGATTAAATGTATTTTCAATTAATTATCTATATATATCGAACCCAGTGGAGTATTGTGTTTTTCATGAACAGGAGACACCAGTAAAGTTGTCTGTGATTCAAGGGTTTTTCGAAATTCAGACTGGTATTCATAGTCAATTTGTGCCGAGAATGAGTGACACATCCAGTACGCATCTTTCCCGGCATAAAAACAGGATTCTTGAATATGGTTGCGTGAGCTCGCAAAGTTACAAGAGGCATGGACCTATCCTATCCGGCAAACGACTCACTAACTACATTAAAGAATCCTGTTTTTATGCTAGGCCTATCTGGCACTCGAACTGGATGCAGCGTCTTCAGATCTGCATTCTTTCTTAGAGATCAGTAAATGTGTGTCCGCAATGCTTATAAGATAAGAAAACACACTTCAAACTACTTGTGGACATGACTTCTAAGACATCATGCATGTTGGAAGCATTATTTCAGTCTCTCAAACGTCACCAAAATCAGATTTTTCAGGTGGTTGTTTCTCAAGATGAATGTATCGTAGTCATTCAAAATTGAGATCTACAGTTATATTAGACTTTGCTGCAGCGATGAGTTTAACCCTTTGGCGAGCACACATACGTTGTACATACAAACAGGCCTCAGAGCAAGGTTTTTTTTTTTTTTTTTTTTAGAAAAAAAAAATTTTTAAAAATTATAATTTTATTTATACAGGTAAATTTTGTGTTAAACAAACAAATTTTACCATTTTTAAAATATTTTTATGAATAATTTATTATGAAACTATTTTTTTATATTTATTTATTTTCATTTTAGGAACTTGTCTTAAAAAAATTAAGGTTCAAAAAATTAAATATTAATTTCTTAAATAATATTTTACATGTAATCTTATTATTTACTTATATTTCTGCCTTTCGTGTAGTATGAAACATAATTTTACTAAAATACATACTCAAACAGGTTTTAATAAATGTAAATATGCAAAAACATCACCTTACCTAAAAATTGCAAATATGTACAAGTACTTTATTTCAATAAAAATAATTAAATTGGTGAATTTATTCACTTTCCCATGTTTCATTTTTTTTTAATGAAACAACTATTTTTTAAATATTTCTAGTAAACACACATTTTATGTAATTTTATACCTATGATATGTTTACAGTACATTTCCCAATGTATTCCTTTTTCATTTCATTAATTTCATTACCATATGAAACATGTAATTCCAAGAGATAAGAAACTTTTTATCAAATACTTTTGATATGACATATAAATGGAAAAATATCAAAGCAACCATTTTTGCTCATAAATTTTGTTTTGTTGCTTGCGTGTTGTGTCTTTCATGATATCTACATCTATGAAACTTTATCTCTCTTAGCAACTTGTAATATGTGTATAAAATAACAATACCTACACTTTAAAGTTATTACCATGTTAGCAAATATTTTTATAAAAATATTTGTTTTTTTTACTATCATGCCGTTCATTATTGTAGTCTATTAAACATTCAGTGGCTAATAATTACCCACATTTCATTTCAACAATGTTTTTATAATAATATCTATAAATATCAATACTGCAATAATTTTACTGCTACATAGATGTTTCTTTTCACATGCATTATAATTTTTATGAAACGTGTGTTTCCCCTTGCAGCATGTGATATGTTTACACAAACAGAAACAATAACTAAAATTAAAAGCAACTTGAATATATTAACAATTTTTTACTCATCATTATTTTTCAAAAATTATTTTTCTTCTCTTTTATTACTAATACCTATGAAACATTCAATGTAAAAACTCACTTTTCAAAATAAAATAGATAAACATCAAAAGTATGGATTTTCTTTGCTTGTGAACATGCTTCATCACTTGTGTTCATGCCTTTCAAGTTTTCCATGAAACATATGTTTCTCCTTGCTGCCAGTTAAAAACATATATAAACAATAATAATATGTAACTAAAACTGATAGCTATTGTCATCATTTTGACATTATTTTCAACACAAGTTTTGGTTTTATTTACTTTATCGTTTTTGTTGCTGTAGCTTATGAAACCTTATCTTGCAAGTAACAACTCACATTTTGTATTACCATATTTATGTAGTCAAATAAAATTGATGAATATATAAATAGAGCAAAATTTTTGCTTATTATTATGGTTTTTTGTTTGCTTTCGTGATTTTCATTTTTCCATGAAACATTTGTATCGCATATGAGAAAGTAATAATTAGACACAGCCAAAATAAATTGAAAATTATCATAATAAATGCAATACATACCGGAATACAGATTCAGTTTCGTTACACTTTCATGCTTTGATTTTTTCATTCAGTCTTTGATTGCTAATATGTTTCTCTAGACACTCTAAAATAAATACACAAAAAATGAAACCCAAGAAAAATATGTATAAAATGGTACAACTAGAAATGCTCTCTTTCATAATGTTTCATTACTTTCTTTCATTCTTTTCAATGTTCTATCAAACATTCGTAACAACATACATAGGCCTATATAAAACTACTAAATTGAAAACAGTAATAAACATATTTTCACGTAAAAAAAACTTAACTTTTTGTATACTTTCTTGTATACAGAAAAAGTAAGTAATAATAGAACTAAAACTGTTAAAAATATTACAAACTCTGCGATATTTCCACTGACAAACCACGTATCTTTCATTGAAATAAACTGTTATCTTCATAGCTGTCGGAGGAACAGGCTTAGGAAAATGCTTGCCCGTAAGTCTCAAAGGATCTGGTACAACTGGAATTACAGCCGATGGGCACCCACCTTTGGGAGGTGTCTTTGTAGTGACAAAATCTTCCAAGAGCTGCCTTACGAGGTTAATTCTGAAGCTCACAAGTCTCATTTTTTCCCCTGTTTTCAGGTTGTACAAAATGCAGGAGTTGTACACAATCATGTATAAAATTTGGAAAAAGAGCTTTTTCTCCGTCGTCAGAAAGAAACGTCAATGGAAAGACGTTTCATCAAAAAAGCGAGCACGGTTCAATTTGTCGCCCGTAAAAGCATTTCAGATGAACGACGTGACAGTCAATACTCTGACGCTGTATTTTAGCATGTCAAGAGGCAGACTACATCTGTATATAAAATAAAACAATGTCATAGTCACAGTATCAAGTAATAAAAGATATTTTAACTAACACAACACCTGCACACATTATAAACAGTAAGTGCAAAGACAAACTTAAAGCTCAATTACTGTACAAATATCATAACCTATAACTTGACTGTACAGCCATAACCTACATCTTGCCCATACTGATAGGTAATACCGAAATAAATACGTAATACTGTTTGTATTGAATGTTTTTGAAGACAAAAACTTAAAAAAATGTTTTATCTAATGCAGATTTAGGTACTTATTGGCTGTAGTTTACGCGTGTGTTTCGTCTGTAATTTTAACGTGTTCGTACAACCAAACTGGATGAAAGTGATGTAGGGTGGAATCACATACCGATATTTTAATTAAATATTTTGCCTTAAATCTATAGCACAAAACGTGTAAGACAAAATCATTCTCTGCAAAAAATATCCTAAGAAACCAGTATTCATATGCAATGTAGTTAACTTATAAAAACATTACTACTGTTTATATTGGCAAATAACCTATAAGTGTTGTACCTTACAGATGTTGATAAAGACAATTAAAATGTATAATTTCTAGCAGCACATTTACCATGTGCATTCACTGTCTTTGTTCGTAGATAACGAAAGCAATTAAAATTTTAATCATTTATAAAGTTCTAAGGTACCAGGAAATATAATTTTTCTCAACTCTAAAGTAAAAATAATTTTTAAAATTTTTTTAACTGACTGGAGATATGTTTTTTTCTTATTCTGTTATGTTATGAATTACAAATGCTGTATCATAAAATAATTTTTCTTTTGTAAAACTTACGTGGACTATAAATCATAAGGTACATATGTATTGAAATGTTAAAAATTCTGTTTAGTTTAATTTATTATGTTTTATTTTATATTGCTCATATAAACAGCTAAATGAAGATATAAGTAACAATGGTCAAGTGCTGATGTTTCTATAGAAAAATGTCGGAAAGAGATCAGTAAAATGTCTACGGTTTTGTTTTGCTATGAAGTCGGCAGCAACATCACTACTATAGTGACGTGTGCACAGGCTCGCAAAATTAATAATAACTGCAAACCCTACACAACTGCCACAGAACATCGCCACTTGACCAAAGTTTCTTCCAGTTCTGTTAACACGTTTAGTTAACCGACACTTGTACATAAAAATATATGCACACGTTAAGTGCAAACAATACCATTCTCGTTACAGCTGCTTAATATTTTTGTTCACAGAGGTTTTCTATTGGCTAAAACTTGAAAGCAGATTCTCCAACACACAAACACACAAAAATAACACGTCTCTACTGTAAATTTCGTACCAACCTCTGCCTATATTCCTCTTTGAAACTGTTGTTCATTTGACGCAATAATTCTGACAGAAGTGTTATGACACGACAATCCATGCTCACATTTTCGCGCAGCTGTCATGACATTAGCGTCGTTACAGCGACACGTCGGAGTTACCACGGTTTCGAATAAAATAACCATGCTCGACCTGCTGACAGAGTCAATTGTTAACCTGTAGACTACAATTAAAATTCAATTTATTTTCTTTCTCACAATTAGCATACATTTCCTGAATTGCCACAATTACTAAACTTTCTTATGAAATCGTTACCCACATCTCAATTAAAATATACTTTTTTTTAAAGAGGGTAGATTTTTGTACAGTAAAGCAAGCAAAAGTGCAATTACACTTTATAATATATCTGTGTTCTAACGGAAAAATTAATATATATCATATGTTCATGTATGTTAATACAAAATTATTTTAACACAGTAATACCACCTTCCCCTCATCCCCAAGGAAAGAATATACTCGCTTATTGAAAAATACGTAATTAAGCATTTTAACTATAACCAAGCAATACGTACACAATTCATAACATAGCAGCAATGCTATGATAATACAGTATATATAATCTCAATACTATGATAATACCTATATATAATATCAGTACAATATTAAAATCCACTTAATTTCACAAATAGTTCTCATTATCCTACGAAAGAAAAAAGCCATAAATCAGGTAAAAAATTGCAATCCAATGATGTAAGGTAGTGTTAATCACCTGCCAGGCCATGGCCCCATTCTTTTCAGCCTGTGTTACTATTTGTGATAATTTTCTTTGCTAACATATTTTGAAAATTCTCAAGCATTTTCTGTAAAATCCCCTTGTTTGGTGTATGTTTACAAATGTTTGTTATTGTTTTGATGGCGACCATGTTGGCTTTTGTGTATTGTTTGTTTAGTAAATAAAGATGGCGCGAAGTAAATAGGCTAGTGATGGATGAGTGGAAGCACAAGTTTTTGAGTATTTATTTTATAGCGTATGAATTCCTGGTGCAATAATCTATGTACGGAACATTATTTGGTCCTCCGGGCCGGAGTTGTGTGTGGAATTGGTTGGAATAGATCATCTATGAGAGACATCGGAAATCTGGGAGCATAGTAGAGTTGTTTACCTGCAAAGCAAGATGGAATCTCTTTTGGCGAAAAAGAGGGTGTTCAAAACAAATGTGCGGCGAGCAGAAAAGGCAGTGGAAAATATTGAAGTTGGTGATGTCGGCGCAATTACAGTGCACAAAA
>PNEQ01056673.1:0-17970 GCA_003012365.1 Medauroidea extradentata
ATTAAATACTGCAATTTTCAAAGGTATTTCTATGTGTTCTATGTATCCTTGTTCCCTACAAGTACGATGTTTCCTCTCCAGTTCTCTGCACTGCATTCGCCGAATTTTAACTCACAACCCTATTAATATTAATAATAAATTATAGTATTTCAATCAAGCACCACGGTAAGATTTACACTACTTATATTTACCACGAGAACAGCGAAGCGATGCTTAGCCGTCTGATGAATGAATAAAGGTATTTATAAACAAGCAAATAATAAGGGCAGACGATTAATAACTATATCTTACTTTTGTGCAAAGAGTAAGCAAGTCTATGCGTGTACATTTGTATGTGTGTATGCGTGGGTGTGCGTAGAGAAGGAAAAACGTAAAAAAAAAAAAGTTGTCCATTCCATAGCAACTGCGTTTAAACACGTCAGGATTAACTGTATTTATTTGAAGTTAAGTAAATGTGCTTCAGTGTATAAGCTAACAAAAAATCTTTAAATTATTCCCCTGTAATTTAAAAATTCCTCTTTGTTTATGAGAAATCGTGTTATATTAGGCCTAAAATTTATGGGAAAACTATTTCAGTCTGTTGCATTTAAAAATTCGAACCGAATTAAAATAAATAAATAATTATGCTTTGCTATTAATGGCATACTTTTCACAAATCAAATTACTGAACCACTACTTAAAAGTGCCCTACAAAACTCATACCACGAAAACACTTCGTTCGAGTTTAGTGTTTCGCGCATTTAGACTGAGTAGGATTTCTAGTTCGTATAGTTTTTCGGCTTCCGTACATAAAACGTACAAATAAAACTTCGTGTACTGCTTACTTTTAACGCGCCTGTTAAGCTGCCTCCGTAGTGAATATAAACTGAAACGTACACTTAAGGGCGCGGTCTACCGCAATTTTCATCACCATTTTTAAAATTTTTTATTTGTACCAGATATTTTTTTTTTCGTATTTTAGACACAAAATGTGACTAAATTTTGCTCTTATGATCTGTTTTTATCTCTCATAGTTTTCGCGTAATGACTTGTTAAAGTCATATTTTTGCATGTTTCCGTTTTAACGACCACACTAAAACCAACTCATATACCATACTCAAAAAAATCACAGTGAATAAATACATTACAGGCTACAATGACATGCTCATAAAATTGAAGAATAAAAATTATTTGAATTAAAAAAAAAATGCTGAAACTAAAAATAAAAATTTAAAAAGTTCAATATTTTTTTTAAAAATAAAAATAATTTTTATTCTTTAATATTATGAGCATATCATTGTAACCTGCAGTGTCTTTATTCACTGTGATTTTTTTGAGTTTGGTATATCAGTTGGTTTTAGTGTAGTCGTTGAAACGGAAACATGCAAAATATGACTTTAACAAGCCATTACGAGAAAACTATGAGAGATAAAAAAATTTCATAAGAACCAAATTTAGTCACATTTTGTGTCTAAAACAATAAAAAAATATCTGGTACAAATAAAAAATAAAATAATGTTGATGAAAATTGCGGTAGATGGCGCCCCAAGTTCCATACAGTAGTATTACTACACTGTTCACAGGCCACTAACATTAATACAGATTCCTCACCATATACTTGGTGAAACCAGACTGAATGTCATTTTGCAAATGTAAAATCCGAACTATGTATAAATCGATATCAACTCCGTGAGGAAAGATATGTGTCAATACGGCGCCTAAGTGGAAAACTGCTTCCTTGCCTGTTCACACATGTTTGGCGAATCTCACACGTTTCTCTTTTAAAAACTTTTTTCTCGGAAAGGGGCAACTAGGTGAAGCCGAATCATCCGGATTTTGATACAAAAATGTATTCTCTATACTGCATATAAAGTAACTTCATGGTACACCGTTGGAATAGTCTGTAAATCCCACATATATTAAACTTTAGTTAAAAATAAGAAATATTTCGAAGGGTGTAATTGAGTTGATGATTAAGATTAAATTTATAAGTTGGTTTGACATTGTAGATACAATTACATAGTTCCAGAAAAAAATTATTTTGCTCAGATTTAGCTGAAATATTCTGAATATATCACACCCAAACACGGAATATTTTGCAAAGAATGATATCTTCTATGGATTACCTTAAAACTATAAAGTTTGAAATTACCTTCTGGCCTTAAATAACTTCAGAAATCGAAGAAAATTTGTAGAAACGAGAAATAATTCCTCTAAAACAATGCATCATAAGTTTTAATTCGAATAAAAACGTTCCATTTTTTATTTTTTGCCTTATGATTATTCAATCCGCCCCACAGAAATGCACTTCGAATCCATCACTATTAAACTGCATTAGTGGAAGAAATTTACACTCTATTGCTTTAAAATGATTTAGCGAATATTTACAGCACCTAACAATTAGTTATAGGCACCTATGCAGTCTATGTTGACTGTAAATGCACGTTACACTGTTGCCACACTTCATTATTGGTATTTAAACGTACAGAAGTGCAAACATTGTATGCCTCTGCTAACAACCGCGAATATAGTCGTAAAGTTCACCATACTCCTATGAGCTCTCTATAATAAATACGCTCTGAACTTAAAGCCTTTGGTTTTAGATTCCCCCACCCTTCCCCTGTGGTTCTGAAAGTCAAGATATGACAAAGCCAATATGAATTTCAAACACGGGAGTTCGGAATTCTTTGCTTCTGTGAGCAGAGTTCGACTTTATCACACGGTCGTAAAACTTGAGGGCTGCTGAGGGACTGCGCTACTCAGCATAGTTCGTTGTCGTCTGAGAGTATAACCCTTACATTCACCCTGCTATACCTGCAGTAACTGTACCGCTGGATGTAAGTTTATGATGTCAGCAGTATGCAGCAGGAGAATTCCATTCACTGGCGGAATATCTGTGTATAGGCGAAATACTAATTGAGGATCTGCCGAAATAAAATGTATGGTATCCTCAACATCTAAATATTTCCGAAGAGACAAAAAACTGAGATTTTTAAATGTTTGTTGCAATGGGAGTTTACAATTAGAATTTATTTGTTTGTGGACATACGCCATTGCTCACGTTTTGCTGATCAAACCTGTGTTGAATGACAAAGTACGAAAACGAACAAGAAAAATATAAAACACACACAAAAATAGAAGAAAAAAAAGCAATCCCAGAGGATTTCTATCAGTTATTTTATGTGATTTATGTTTAACAGTCTGTACAGATTGTGTGTGTCTTATATTTGTTTTTTCTTGTTCGTTTTCGAACTTTGTTATTCAACACAGGTTTGCTCAGCAAAACATGAGCAATGGCGTATGTCCACAAACCAATAAATTCTAAAGAAAAAAACTATTTTTATTTAGTTTCTCAAAGAAAAACACATGTTTGATAAAAAATACGATGAAGCCTATTCTCATCTTACTGTTTACTATCTCTGGTAATGTTGGTACATAAAATTGGAATAGTACACTTATAAAATGATAATTTATACAGGAAATATATACATGTATCAGAAAACTGTAATTATATTTGGGCATTTTTAAGGCCTACTACAATTTTTCTGTACGAGTTTAAATAAATTCTGCAGCAAGAAACATACTTAATGTTTCAAGAGGATAAATCAATCCTATAAGAGACTCAAGACTACAAAATTCAAACACAAATACTAATCACATAACTTGAGGAAGCATAAGCTGGTTCTGTTGACGGAGCAGAAGTTAACTGCAAATTCTACATTCTGTATTCGACAGCTTAGTCCAATATACACCGGACATGTTTACTGTATCATAACATTTTATTATTGGCTGATTATCAGCCAATATATAGTCGAGTTAACAGAGTTGTAAAAATGTTCCTTTCTTATACAACACCACACGAAATCCTTTGTACTAATTTAAATAATAATAAGTAACCTGGAAATTCTGCCGGTTAAGGTTAGTATGGATTATATTTCGTGTGTCGTTCTTTATTAAACATGTAGTTGAGGCCTGTGAACGAAAGCTAAAAAAATGTGTGACAAACACTCTCTGACTCTCGTACCAACTTGTCAGACCTACAAATTTCCACTCACTAAAGCATCGAAGACAGGAAAACTTCGCGAGTTGAATGATCTGCAGGGTAGACTTCACTGTATCATACATTGTCAAGCACCAGACGTCTGTCGATTGGCGGTTGAACCAATGAGTTGCATGTTATATCTTAGTACATCTGGCTTTCACGAAAAGATTTTCGCACCAGCTTGTTTCAATGCCTAATGTGTACGTCTGTAGCTCTACTCCACAGTGGTTGGATGTTTCAACTCGCATTTCTTTTTAGTTTCTAATTGAAAATCACAGACATATGTTGCGTCACGATAACCTTATTTTGACTGATGAAGTCAAATAAGAGATGTGTCTGAACAAAGACACACTGCCAATAAACATAGAACAGAGCTATTGATGGTCATGTAAGACACTGAAACAAATTGATGCAAAAAATCTTTTCGCCTCTTATGCATGTGTTGTTCTCTGCCCTCCCTCTCTCTTTGTTTAAATATATCCTCCTCCTGAAACTGAAAGCTAGGGTGACATTGGATACACGGGGGGACTACTTTGGGACATTAGGTAAAAATATCCTTCGCAAATGTGACTAATGTTATTGATTGCAGATGCCCTAATTTCTATCCTCTCTGCATTGGTGAAAGTGTCATAATCTTATTTATGTCCTCTATGTCGGTATGTTACCAAAAAAAACCTGTCTATATTCATGAATAATAACTGCGTGGCATTTTACTAGTGTTGTTTTGCAGACGTTATCATGGACGCCTGTGAAACAGTACGATACCATGTGGGAGAGTTTGAAAGGGTGCGACAGTGCGTGATTCGACCTGTGCACTTGTGTGTGGAAGCAAGAGGTTGTTATTTCGAACATTTACTGTGCCTTTTTGAGATTGTGACACTTTCACCAATGCTAAAATCATAGAAATTAAGGCATCTGCAACCAATAACATTATACAATAAAGGTTTACACAACTCAAAAATTGAAGGTTTTCGGACATACGAACTTTTGCTCTTGTTTTTGTGTAATGAAACTACCCCCGAAGATTGTAAAATGATTTCAGAAACATTCTGTATATATACACACACACACATATACATACTGTTGTTATTCTGACAAGATAGCCTTCACAAGTGTTAGCTTCATCGTAGAGATTTCAGTTTGGTTGACATAATCCTAAGGAAACAACCGGACAATATAGTATATATCTTATACTATAGTGCGTTTAGTTGCTAACGCCACGGAAGCTCGCAACGATAGGTAACTGAAGGGAAAACTTGGAATAACTCTATGTTTAACAATAATGAAATATATTTACGTTTATGATATTATCTTTTATTTAACTTGGGGCCGCGCTTGGCGTAGTGTTTGAAGCATTTGCCTCCCGCCACGGTGATACGGGTTCGATTTCAGGTGGGGTTGGTCCCCGGATTTTCTCTTGTGTGAATTGTGCCGAACGATGCCGCTGGTTGGCGGATTTTCGCGGGAATCTACTGGTTCCTCCGCTGCACCATATTCACATCATGTCACTTCTCACCGTCGCTAAAGACTTGGAAATAATAAATAGTGTAAGGAGAGCGTACCCTAGGGCAGGGTATCGCACCCAAAGTGCAGATTTCTGACTGGGCGCCCGTAGACATCTGCGTATACTGATGAATGACATGACGCGAAGCCCTGCAATAAAGAAGTGACGGAATGAGAAAGGCGAGGGAAGCGGGAGATCTCCGAGAACACCTGCCGGCCAGCAGAAATGTCCGCCACGTTTCCTACATGCGAAAAATCCCGGCTGAACCCGTCAGGGATCGAACCCGGATCGCTTTGGTGGGAGCCGAGTGATCTGACCGCTCGGAACACCGCGTCCCTCTTAAAGACTTGGAGGTTAAGTGCTGACAAAAATCCCTTCACGAAATAAATTTAACTTACTATACTATACTGTACATAACTTATGGATGTATCACACAAGATTTACAAAGTAGGTACCTTACATCCACAAAGTAAATTGTTTTTGCCAACAAACATAATATCATACATATCGAGAAAAAATTTAGAATATAGGTAACACACATTGTGGACACAAACTTATTTACAAATTAAAATCATTTGTTGCATGAAACTTAATTTTCCCACTGTTAACTTTTGTTTTTGAACAACTGGTAATTCTTCTCAGAAGGGAACAGTGACCGTCTCGAATTGACTTAGCTCTGACTTTAACTTATAGTCAATAATATTCATTGATAATTTCTGGTAGAACAATAACATTCAAAAACTATGTATGTGTGTAAAAATGGGACAATATCTAGCAGTTTGTCGTAGGACTCATGGTTTTCGAGATGTTTGCAAAAAATAAAACTAACACAATTTCTTACTACAAGCAGGCGCTTAGCTGCAGAGATAGTCTTGGTTGTTCGACCTTACGTACGGTGTTCTGGGAAAAGGTTCAGAGTCCAAAGAAACAATATTTTTGTTAATCAAACGTGTACGAATTAAAATGCTATACACTACGTACAAACATCTTAATATTCTGTGCTTAAAATAATGCAAACCCACACAATTTTCAAAAAAACGTTGTACTACTCAGATTACCCCACTTAGTGCTAGGAAATAATTTTTCCGAATATTGTTTTCGGAACTTGACTTGAATGTCGCCAGACATGATCGTGCAGGTGTGAAAGTGACAAAGTGGCGGGAAGGAGTGTGCACTTGTGGGTCGCGGGCCGCGAGGTGGGAACCCTCCCAGTATTGATCTGGTTCGCAGCCTCCGCCAGCCTGCATGTGTCTCTGGAGCTGCATCTCCCTGTTGCTGGACACCAGACACTGTAAGGTCCACTTTCCCTCGTCACAGAAGTCTTCCTTACCTTACAAACTCACGCATATCCTACACTTACGGACGAGGTCGACATCACTTTTCAACATCATATTTTAATTTTATATTTGTAATAGATATTTTACTAATATTCCAGACATAAATTATGACCAAATTTTATTTTTCCAAATTCTTTTCCTCTTATATTTTTTTGTGCAAACGTCAAAATTTACATTTTACGTTTTTATGTATGCCACCAAAAGCAACTGACATACCAAACTGTAAACATATACAGCGAATAACGATGTTGCAGGCTACAAGGTTCATTCAATAATTTTTATTCTTTGTTTTAATATAGGAGACATTGTAGTCTAAAACATCGTTATTCACTGTACATTTTTTCAGTTCGGCATGTCAGTTGGTTTTGGTGGCATACATAAAACCGTAAAATGAAAATTTAAACGTTTATGAACCGTTACGCAAAAATTATGGGATATGAAATTTCACAAGAGCAAAATTTAGTCACAATATATGAATAAAATAAAAAAAATTTCTAGTACAAATACAAAAATAAAAATATGACGTTTCGAACAGATGTAGACCGCGTACATTAGGCTCGGCGTCAATCGACATGTCAGACTATTTTATTTTTAGCATTTACAAAATTCTGGAAGCAAAATGTGCAATTTGCGATTATGCGTGATTTCAATTTACCATGCGCTTTAGCATAGGCATCGGAATTAAAACTGTAACATGTATTTAGAATGTAATGTGTACAGCAAATTAAGAATATTAAACATTATCTGGACAGATAAAAAGTTCAACTGCGATGCTTGCACAGTAGTTCAAGGTAAATAGAATTCTTGCTATAGTCGTAAATGTAACATTTATATTATCTGAATTTTAAAAAAGAGAATAATAAAACAGTTAAACAATGTGACTGATGCCGAGACTAGAAAGAAAATGTGTTGTTACGGGAGAGTTTGGCAAAGGGAAAAATTCCGCCGCTAGTTTCACTACTATCGCTGAGGGACCAGGAAAATACGAAACTGTAGTACAATTTAATTTTAATTTCTCGGAAATGACAGAAATAATTTAACGTAACTTTGAAGTGAAGATAAATCAATTTCGAGTTTTAAATTATCAACTTTATGTAACTTAAAATTCAGGAAAGCCTCTGGTAGGTCAGTTTGCACCCGTTAACGATGCTAGCGCTCAAGCGGTAGAAATTTTCCCTGTGACAAACTTTTAACATAGATATTTTTAACCTGTAGTAAAATTAACCTTACCGATACTAAGAGACGTTATTGTTTATCGAATTATCGGCTTTGTAGGGTGTCACGGGTACTAATTCTTGCGCGAAACCACCTGACTTATTTCTATTACACTTATGTACGACTATAACAGACACTTGAAACTACGGTTCTATAATCTTAATAATCCAGCACGCTTGTGAGAAAAATTATTTTGGTGCCCTCAAAACGGCTGCAAACGACTACTGCTGCAGCTTCGACAAAAAAAAAATCTCAGGAATTTTTTTAAGCGCAAAAATAGAGGCATTTATTTGGTCTTTACGACATATTGTCCAAAACTAAAATTTTAGTATCAGCGTTTAAAATCCCGTAGAAAAAAGTCTACAAGGAAAACATTGCACGCGAGTTTGGCGCGCTGTGATTATAGTAGATATGATTCTCGTCGGGCGTGGCACTCTGGCTCTTATCGCTCCTACGCGTCCAAGGCGAAAGTTTGAAACCGGTACACACTACTGTTACGGTGACCGCCAGGATTCCTAAACTATCGCAAGTCAAACTATTGTAACACGAGCAGAACATTCCGTAACGTATTACATTTCTGCTTGTAAAGAAATATTTTCTGTAGCAGGAACACGCATTTTGAATTATTCAAGCTGTTGTATACAGGGTGTTCAAAAATGTAATGCCCAAAGTAATAGGGAAGATGAAGGAGACAAGTACAAATATATTTAACCAGATAACCGTGTGTCGGAAACAAATAGTTTAGGCATAATTGGTTTTCAGGGGTATCGTGTGAGATTGAGAAGACACCAATGGTAATTGTTCGCAGTACTTTATTTTTTAATCCATGTTACAATAAATGTTCAAAATGAGCAGAATTAACCTCAGCGCAGAGCCGGTATCGACGTGGTAAGAAGTCTCGTATTCGTTGGAGAATGCACGACTCATGCTTATATATTCCAGTGAACATGGTACATCCTGCTACGTCTATACCAGCTCTGCGCGGAGGTTAATGCTGCTCATTTTGATCATTTATTGTGACATTGCTCAATAAATAAAGTACCGCAAACAATTACCGTTCTCGCCTTCTGAATCATCCTGTATACCCCTGAATACCCATTACTCGTAAACCATTTGTTTCCGACACATGGTTATTTGGCTAAATTTATTTGAATTTATCTCCTTAAACTTTCCTATCAATTTGGGCATAGAATTTTTGAACATTCTGTATACTATCACGTAGGGTTCTCACATTAATAAAGCTGTTAACTGTGAACCTGTAACTTCATTTGTTTCATACCGGTAAGAGACACGTTCCGTAGAAAGCACAACTTATTCTTCCAGAATTTTACAAGACAAGAAATGCAGAAAGAAGAACAAGACGAGTGTTAATGGACTGTTAGGCAAACACTCGTTTTCAGTTAAAGATTTATGACTTATTTATAAGTCAGGGAACAGAGTTTTTTTACGTCTTTCACGTTGTCATTGCTTAGTATATCGGTTCATTCACTTTTTGAAATCCATACGCAGAGGTTTCTGTACTTTTGTTTATCACTACAGTTGCTCACATTAGATAATGACTTAGTCTTGTCAGATATTTCTCGTCACAAAATAATAAAGACACTGAAATCGGAACAATTTCAGAAATTTGAGATGCTGCTTAACCGCTGTCATACAAAAATTTTTGGTACATTCATTGAAACAGAAGTTATCGTGAAAAATGCGGATAATTCCAAGGCAGTAGTGATACATTCCCCTTAAGAGAACGGGACTATAGGTTGTTCACGATAAATTGAACACTTTTGAAGAACACCTTGTCTAGAATAGTTATTGAAAAATGTTGTTCGTTTTGACTGCAGATGTTTTTGAGCACGGTACAATCTATACAGTAATACAATTTTTGTACTTTTGCAAAAAAAAAAATGAAACTATTTAAATAGAAATTTGTATGTTCATAAAAATATTGCAAATATTACAGGAAATGCTAGTTAATATACAAATATGTCTATGCATTTACATCATTTTTTGTATGTTTACAAATAGTAACTGTACATTTACAGATAAATTATTGGACATTTTATAATAATTGTTCGAAATGTACGAAAAATTTTTGGTGATCAGTTTCCAATAATTTTTGTAAAAATACAAAGTATTTATTAATATGTGACAAGCTGTCGAAGGTTATTTTGTTTCCTACAAACACTCTGCTCTGATAAATGTATCCCACTAAAACATTCGTGTATTTTGAATATTTAGAGGACTTTAATGACCGGCAATATTCTTGCTGTAGTGATTAGACTGGTCAATGTTTTGCCATTAATTTACAAGCTTTTTATTGTAGAAGTATGAATTTTTTACTATTTACATACTCCGATGAATACAAAGACTTCTATGTTTATATAAAAAAAATGACAGGAGAATATAAATTATCTGGAAGGAAAAACAACTAGGCTTACAAATGTGTTCACTTTATCCGAAGCACCTATAGTGCTGTCGAGGTATCAAACAAATATGGTGATTACAATAACATACTGAGCTGTAGTTATACTACTTTAAATTTGTGTTACCTAAATGTGATTTATTTGCAATGGATGTTGATACGGCAGTCTAAATCATGGTCTAGGATAAACGAAACGCTAACAATGACGTTTGTTTTAAACTATTTAGATATAAATAAGTGTCGGTGAACAGTAGACGTTAAGAACTTTATAGGAAATGATTAATGGTCAGTAAAAACTCACTGCAACTACAAGAACAAAACGACACACAATACATAATTTTTTAAAAATGTAATGTGTCACTTGGAGGTAGTTTATCCTTCATCCGTATATCCTAGGATGTCGTATCGAGAATTTATGTTTGGCAGGGTCCCCAACCCGTGAATGTTATAAAGTAACATCTTCTCTCCTCCCTAATGTTAGTGGGGGTTCGAGGGTGCACTCTAGGAAAGTATAGATTTAAAGGTTTTAAATGGCTCTTTTTAAGCAATTTTTATATATAAATTCCTAACTTTCTGAACGTACAGCTGGTAGGAATGTTAACAACAGTTTAAAGATATAAAAGAATAAGTCTATGTGTTCACTCAGTAACTTTTTTTATAATTCTTTCGATTATTGCATTACTTTAAGAGCATGAACATTGTTGCAAAGTGGCAGGAGATATACTGGACTACTAAAAGTGGTTCTATATCTTCATCTACGAAAAGAAAGTGTTTTCCTATTTTTGTTTTCGAGATATCGCGTAAAGAAACATGATTTCAGGGCACCTCAAAATAACTAAAAACGGCATTTTTCAGACTGCCGTAATGTAGAAAATACCAAACAGAATAGTGATACAAAATTAGAGAAGCATGAGCTGGACTTAAACACTCAATTTCCGCAAATGACATAGCAGGGCACTGCTTAAGGGCGCGGCAACCGCAATTTTCATCACCATTATTTAATTTTTTATTTGCACCAGATATTTTTTTTCTTGTTTTAGACATAAAATGTGACTAAATTTGGCTCTTATGAAATTTTTTTATCTCTCATAGTTTTCGCGTAATGGCTTGTTAAAGTCATATTTTATATACCAAACTCCAAAAAAATCACTGTGGATAAAGACATTGCAGGCTACAATGACATGCTCATAAAAATAAAGAATAAAAATTATTTGTATTAAAAATTATTGATATTTAAAATTTTTTATTTTCAGTTTGAGCATTTTTTTGACAATACAAATAATTTTTAATCTTTATTTTTATGAGCATGACATTGTAGCCTGCAATGCCTTTATCCACTGTGATTTTTTTGAGTTTGGTATATGAGTTGGTTTTAGTGTAGTCGTTAAAACGGAAACATGCAAAATATGACTTTAACAATCCATTACGCGAAAACTATGAGAGGTAAAAATTTTTCATAAGAGCCGAATTTAGTCAAATTTTGTGTCTAAAATAATAAAAATAATATCCGATACATATAAAAAATAAAAAAATGGCGATGAAAATTGCGGTAGACCGCGCCCTTAAAGTCACACATGAGAGAGCCAACGACACTGCACACCGTCTTCGCGTCCCGAGCATAAAGGCGATACTGTTGTTGACACACGAGCCAATGTAGTTCTTATCGCCTGTCTGTTCAGCGCCTGCAGTATAACGCTCTAAAAACATTATTTACACGGCACCCTAATTGTAAAACCTCGCAACTCCATTTTTTGGTGTTTTGCCTTTTAATCTCTTTAAATCATCTTAACTATATCGCATGTCCAAAATTTGGTTACAAAGTAAATATAAAGAGTTCTTTTATTATGTTATGAAAAATAATGTTTTATTCCACCACAGAAAATAAATTTAACTGATTTTTCTCTTTCTCTCTGCATTCGTACAAAATAGAGTTACGAGGGTTTACAATTAGGGTGACGAGGAAAGAGTATGACTTGGGGGAGGGGGGTTGTCTAAACCCCATGTATCCCCCGCCGGCTACGTTCCTGGGATCCTCTTCCAGCCTAAATACTAACCAGGGTGGCTGTGTTCTCAACAGATGTTGTCTGGGATGCTCTAGTGGACTCGACGGTCTGTCTCGAGTGTCCTGGTAGGAAACTCTGGACTCAGCGATTTGCGCCACTCCAGACGTATCGAGAGCTGGCGGGAGTAGAGGAGAAAATAATGGGGAAGAGGAGGAGGCAATGACGCAGACTCCAAGCAATGTTGCCAAATAAGCTACGTTACATACCAACCCTGTCTTACAGAAGCCGAATTTACTAAATTGTTCAATTACTATTTAAATACCAAGAAATTTTTTTTTGTCCGTGTTTCGAGTGTTTCCCACAGTTGTATAGCTTAGCTTTAGAGTAATTGTGACAAAAATGCGAATTCGTCTGAAAAAAAATTTTGCCTACTTTGTAAATACAATTATAAATATTTTGTAACTATACATTCTACCCTGCAAATTAAATAATAAAAAATCAACACGGAAACATAATACACTTAAATTTTTCACCCCAAAAAGTATTTTAATACGTAGAATAAACTAGCTGGCCGGCTGCGGCTTTGCCCGCATGAAATTATGTAATGTAAACAGTAACTCTGGATAAAATATGTGATGAAGGCATTTAACTGTTAGCGTACTCCAGTAACAGTGACTACAAATTGTCTTAGCTCAGTGTAAAGAGCGCGCGCAATATGCTCGTATGATGTCACAGTAATTCCCATCGCAAAGTCTTGCACGGGATACGAAACCGTAACCCCACCCCTCCCACACCATAAACTTTATACAATACCTGAGTGAATGCTTAAAGGCAGGCCGTGATAATTCTTTCGTATGTACAGGCTACAGTCCAAAGAGGTTTTATTTATGAGTAGGTTGGCAAAAAGAAAAAAACTGTTGAATTATTTCTCCATGGTCCATGGAGACTGTAAATTTTTGCTGCTTTTCTCATCCTTAATTTCCGTATTACATAAAATCGTGAATTTGATTTGTAGATATTTACATAAGCTTCATTCGTATCAAAAAACCATCTCGATATCTCAACGGGTATAAGCGGTACAGATGATTATTTGAAAACACGTTTAGTTTTTTTAACAGCTTTCAAGGACGATTTTCGAAAATCCAGAAATTCATTTTTTGATATTTACGTAAGATTTATTTTAAAACAAAAACCATTTCAATAATTCCACTGGTTTAGGAGATACGTGTGATTAATTAAGAACACGTTTTATTTTTTTAAGAGCTTTCAAGGACGAATTTGAAAAATTCTAAAAATACTTTTTTGTTTTTTGTTATTAGTCCTACATATTAATTTTTACATTTTATCAAAGTTTCGTTTTCTTATTATTTAAATTTTGCGTAGGTTGTATTGTGATCAGAACAGAAAAAAGTTTGTGTGATAGAAAATAAAGCACTTAACACTAGTTCCGTGTGCACATCAAGTAGCTGGGACGAGAAGATATAATAAATAAGATGGACGTTCTAGGCTATCCTGCATGGGGATGCTCTTGCCACCGCCGATACTTGGTTACATCTTCATCTCATCCAGATGCAGCCAAATTCCACAACTTACATGATTACTACTACATAGAAAACAGCCGAAACCACGTTGGCGGGAAATGCTATATTAAAAATAATTAAAATAACAGTTTAAAAGACGAACGAGATTAAATACATACGGTAATGACACCAGGGGGGAGCGAGAGTAAACCAAATGAATAAACTCTCCCTGGGCGGGAGTCAAGTCATATTACGACATATTAGTAAGATGGAACAATCAAAATAATATGGCTGATGTTAATGCAGTGATGTGCAAGATTCAACAAGGTCGAGTGAAAATCGTGCCTAGAGGATATTGCAATTAATAGTTCTCAGTTAAATTTACAAATAGTAATTTTTATAGAAATTACTAATAGAAAAAAACATGAACATGTCATGTTTACTTAAAGTCCGTCACAAAGTTCCCAAAACAAATTGTTCCATAATGATATAGCATAGCATTAACTGTATATGGTTAGCTGCCTGACATTAAAAAAATGGATAAAGTACTGTTGTTAAAATTCCATAGATGATGAACAAAATAAATAGTACTGGGGAAGAAGTAACACTGCCGAAAAATTATCTGGTTAACACTAAGCATTGGCGAACTAGACAAAAAAAAAGAACATGTGCCAATTAACGGCACATAATCAAGGATTTATAAATTTCTATAATTTTAGGAGATAAGGGTATTCTAAACACTCAACCTCGAGTAATATCCACTACTCTTATCACTATACCAGACAGGTTTGTTCAAATACTTCTCTAACGTTTCTAGAACTTTCTAATTTACATCTAACGAGTTATTCAGTAAGATCTGGGCATGTCATACTATAGTAACCTTCCTTTAAACGATTGCAAAATTGCATGGTCACTTTTATGGATTTTATTGAAGAGCGTGGTAAGTTTTCATTTTTTGCAGTAGTAAACTATTTACTTCCGCAAATTAGTCACGGAAATTCTTTTACATACCAGTGCGATAATTTTCTTTTTAAGTAACGTATTTTCTTCCCAGTACAGTAAGGAAATATTACATGACATTTTACACTCCCAGAACAAGACAACTGTAAAAATTAAACTTTGTTCGTTTTCCCGAAAATTAATATAAAGCTATGAGGTTATCTAGTTAAGGCAATACTAGGTAGTTGTTTTCACATTAATGCAAAAACACTCAAAACTTTTTGAACGGAATATTAAAAAAAATGCAAGATTAAGAACAGTCAACTAATTTATGAATTAGTTACAATTTAATTTTTGTACTTGTTTAATTTGATCAAATTATTTTGGTTTTTCACCAATCAAATCTTTTAACTAACTAATTCATAAATTATTTACAGTTTAATATTTTACATTCGTTTAATCTGATTTAAGATGCATAATTCTGTGTAGACGCTTTTGTGTAAATAATTCACAGTTTGTTCGCAACAAATTATTTTATTTGATTTTGGCTCATTTTCATAAAAATTTGGTGATACTTTGGGTGTAAAATTCTGTAAAACCACGAGGTTTATTGCTATAAAAAGTTTGGTACAAATTATTATATATTTGTGACATACGTATGTAGGGGTTCGTCGATACAATTATAATGTTAATTAAAAAAAACTTTCATAATCACTGTAAAACTACCGGGTATGACTTTAAGCAAAGTACTAAAGAAAAAAAATACATTCTATAAAGTGTATTCACAAAGATATTTTAAGCATATGCTTGAATGCAATAAAGAATAAAACGGCCAATTTAAATACAAACGTGTTATTTTTGAACAACCATAGTCTTGATGTGCCGGTGCGATTTGTCGGGTAAATATACCTTTATTGCAGTGTAGATACAAATGCTATGGCACAGGCATGGATCGTACAGCATCAGAAGGATAATCGTGACGTTTAGCTCCTGCGAACAATCATGTACTCGAGGTTTGGCGTCTGTTTAGACCCGGCTAGACGAGTCAGCACTATCGCGTACACAGCGTTTGTATTGCACGAGCGAGGGATCGATTCTGATTTAATTTGATTGAGCTAATTAACCCCGCGGCATTTGCGTAGGGAGGGCTTAACTGCGGGCGGCACGTTGGATCGAGATACTGTATCGTCGCAGAGCACGCCGGATAACAGAACAATTCCGGGAGCTGTAACTACACGACTATGGAAGATCGCTGTCTCTCGGGAAGCCTGACATAATGTGGAAGGTATGCAGCTTGTGTACTCGGGTGAAGTCGTAGCATCTTGGGTAGAGCCTACTGTTATCTCCGTGGTGAACAAATGATACTAGAAATAACAATAATCTTGACCTACACTCTAAAAACACTTTCTTTGCTACGACAACATGTTTATTTAAGGCTCGGTTCTAGTCGCCATGTTGAATTGTATTACTTTTCCTTTTTTTGGAATTCTAAGGAGAAAAATGTTAAATACGCGATTATACCTCAAATTCTATTTTCATTTCGCTACAATACAGAAATTGTGATTTAGCTGTTAACAAATAATTACGCCGCAATGCGTGTAGCAAATTTTCTTATATTTATAATTTGCCCGACAAATTGCGACCTGACTATACATTACTAGCTCTATCGCTATGCTTGTATTGTAGATCAAGGTAAATAGAATTTGCGGTATAGTCACCGACTTTTGATTTTCCTTCTCAAAATTAAAAAAAAAAAAAACGAAAAATAGTAAAATTCAATATGGCGACTGAAACCGAGTCTTAAGAGATAGTGTACCAAACACGTGAGTCTTGCTGTAGCGTGGTACGGGAAGTATGTTTTCTTGTATAACTGTTAAAAATGTTTCGAAAGCGTTTATCTACGAAAAGAAGACACACTTCAAACTGTGTAACATATAATTCCCAAGCTCCCCTAAAGTGCAAAAAATGCCTATTTTACGTTGCTGTAGCTGAGAACTAACACGTAGAAACCTGCATTGGACACTACCACAAACATCCCACAAATTTTCACATGTTTAATTGGTGATAAGCAAATATATGACCGTCTAGTTTTTTCATCACATTAATCAGCATAAACCGTAGACAAGTACACAGGGGTGATGATGGGAAAGTGAAACCAGATTGTTACTACATAAATGTTGTTATTTAAGTAGTTGAACACTCCAGTTGAAGCTTCGTCTAGTGTTATCTAGATAAATCTTGCCGTTCACGAAAAACTAGCGACTTTCACAGCTTTGATAAACTTTCACCTTCTGTCAGTTTCTAGATTTCCTCTGCTTGTTATCGTGGAAAATATAACCACGTGACTAACAAACATATGGTATACATTTACTTTATCCCAAGTTAAATATGAAGTCCAGGCAAATATTTTATTAGTATTCAATGACTGTCATGAGAGCATTCATAAGCTCTCGTGTTACTGTGAATAGCTTATAGCAACGGACGAGGAAACTTCAAAGCACATAATATACTTTTTCTAACAATGAACAATAGGTCACTGTCAACTGAACATTTCCTTCAAAGCTTTGAGGCAGTAACTAACCAGCAGGTAAGCATGGGCCAAACATCACCCTACTTTATCTGAAGTGAAAATGGGTCCCTCTCTATGGCAGCAGTCGACATACAGACAGTTGATGCTCTAGAATGTGCAGTGGTATCTGTCCTGCAAGTCACCATGATCGCGAAAATTCCAGTCTCTATATCTACATCAAGTCGTAAAGGGTAGTTACCACGTGTTTGCCCGTGCTAAGTGGCAGGAAAATTCCTAAAATTAGCTCAAAATTCAACTCAGAGTTTGTAATGGATTGTGGTCCAATTGAAATTATAGTGTAAAGGCATATGAGTTTGTACACCAGCTTGTTAAAAAAAATCTGGAATATTCCATATCCCTTTTGATGATAGACAACGAAATATTGATCTTGGGAGGAGTTAAGTATTGGTGGTTGAGGGGGTAGGAGAGGGGTGCAAGCGGGA
>PNEQ01056673.1:18070-57256 GCA_003012365.1 Medauroidea extradentata
GAGTGCTGGTGGGAGGAGCTGAGTGCTGGTGGGAGGAGCTGAGTGCTGGTGGGAGGAGCTGAGTGCTGGTGGGAGGAGCTGAATACATGTGGGCGGAGTGGAGAACAGGTGGTAGGAGCTGAGTGCTGGTGGGAGGAGCAAATTACTGGTGCTATGAGTGGTGATCAGTTTGGATCAGTGTGAATCTCGCTGAGTATGTCGTGATGCATGTGTTACAGGTGCCATCTTCGAGCAGGGCACAGACGAGGTGCAGTCGGCCTTCAAGTTCGCCATGCTGACCCACAACCAGAATGTGACGGGACGTCGCTTCGAGCTGCAGGCTTATGTGGACGTCATCAACACCGCCGACGCTTTCAAGCTGTCCCGCCTCAGTAAGTAGCCTACAACTCTTCTACTGATGGTTCGCGGTGAACTGAGCACTTTTGAAATCAAGTTGCAATTTTGTCCTTGTAATCTGACTCGCAGACATAAATAAGGTGAACTTGAAGATATTTTTGTTCTAAGAAGCCTAGAAAAACAATCTATCTATGTGATGTATTTCAAGGCTAAGTCATTGATAGTTTACGAACTATTTTTTTGAGTTTCAAGACTATTGTATTTGAGTTCATATTATTCAGATTGCAACGAATGTCTCCGAATACAGAAAACTGATTTTGTTACTGTTAATGATTTATATAAATCCTTTATCTTTGAAGGAAAAAACATTGTAGTCAGAGGAAATTATAGTTTATTTATAATTAAAATTACAACTGTGAGGTTGACAATAGGACGTCCCTACACAAATACACGCTGTCAATAATATTACAGAAGAAGAACTGTTGATGTGTACATAAGAATGGCATAAACACTCTGGTGCAAAAATATTATCTGGAAAATGAGGTGTTCCTAAATAAAAAGGTAGCAGAGTGGTGTCAATGTACGTAGACAAATGCGAGTGTAAATCTCGGCGCGTGGAGGGTGTGTGAAATGTTGGGAGGGGCGAGGAGGCTGGGACACGCCCCCCTGGGGCGGTGCCAGCGCCTGACGCGAGAAGGGCCGTGACCCGCAGTACACACGACGTCCTCGCCAGTCTCGTCACCACATTAACACCTCGTCCCCGTCTACAATAGCACACGTGAGGTCGTCCGCCCACCTGGCGCCTACCCCCCTCACCCCCTCTATCCCCACAACCCTTCACCTACACATCAACACGTCCTCGTGTCTTCTTCGTCGATGCTGGAAATTCATATTCATCAACTAAGTGTTTGATATAGAAGTCAACTTTCGACGACCTGTCACAGCTGATGTAGTTTCGTATTTAAAAAAATACTTTCACAAAAATTAAAGGTTTGAAACTTACTCGCCAAATATTTTACTGTCACTACAAACAACTGCAGTAAAATTTGCAAAAAATATATATATGAACAACAATTTTGAACTATACACAATGGTTTATAAATGTACCGAAATATTGTTGTAGTTGTAAAATTCTGAGCAGTTTATTGTATATATTCAAGGAATTTTTACATCGGAATTTCTGTTGTACGAGTATGGCGCTTCGCTTAGCAGTGGTTAGTGTCATCTACACTATGTTAACTGTAACAGAAGTCGTAAAATAACTCGAATCGTGTATTCAAACAATTCGTGCACGAACGTTACATTTGAGCAACCCCTGCGAAACTTAGTTTGTGTATATATATGCGTGTGTGTGCGTGAGAGAGAGAGAGTTAGCATTAAGAGTTTGAATGTAATGTCTAAAAACATATTTTATTATTATTGTTTGATATAGCCGTGATTACAAATTAATGTACTATGGTTCGATTCTCGATGTCTTACGATTTTTTTTATTTTAGCGATGCCCTTTGTAAAGCCATATAAGTGTTTACCTATTTAGGAAAATTTTTAAATTTCTGGTATTTCATTATTTATAACAAATAATTTGGTTTCAGCAATAACATATTTAAATGCCCCGAACAAGCCAATCGTCAGTTGCAGTGAATAATTTTGACTCAAGTGAAATCAGAATGGATTAGTTTCTCTGCCCTCGTGAACTTTACACGCACATTACGTGCTTCATTATTATCGTACTGCGCAAAGTAAAGTCTTGCTCGATAAATAAATCTTCCGTACAAGCACGTAAGTGGACTAGTTGAATTATATTATGTTACAGACTAACATACTACTGGGACGCAGTTACATCGGCTTAGTAGAATGTTGGCTGAGAGCCATGCGACACAAAGAGCTAGCAGTATCTTGGACCGATGTAACATTTTTAATGATGTTGCATAGACATATAAAATACGCGTGCTTTTGCTTTGATTAATAAAGGCAATTTACTTTTATCGTGACCTTAACTGTATAAAACTATGTACCGATCTCACTATGTTAATTTCTCATTTATCGGTTAGTAAAAATACATGACATATTCTTAAAACCTGAAACATTCGCTGCAGCACAAGATTACAACACAGAATAGGTAATTGTACAGAGTTAAGAAAGTTAGACTGTATTTCTGAAATATTCTCTAGACACGGACGTTGTATCTGATTGGTTACTGGTCGCAGTAATACATTCTCTGTTAGTCACATCTCTTTCTGGCGTGTTCGTTGGCAGACGCTGATTGGCGAATGTATTCTCGCCATAATGTTGGCTCTATTGCTCGAGTTTAGCAGGCATGTGGCAGTTACGCTTCTTATGTATTCCGAAACAACAGCATACGGATCTAAGTAATTAGTTTCAGCACAAGAAAAGCAATTGTGTGGACAAAGTGAGATTGTGTGTTAAGTCTCAAGTTCGCCGTAATGACTTTTAACGTACAGAAGGATAGTTATATTTTAATTATTGCTGCGCACATTACAAAAATAAGATTGGTACAAATTGTGAACCTGTATTTGTGATATGTTATAATGTTACGTTTGCTTTAAAGTGCGTATGCTATTTAAATTTAGTTCTACAATTTAAACAGTTTTCGTTTAAGGTTCTTTGGAAGTTTGGGTGGGTCGATTAGTTTTTAGAATGCCGCATTTTCTCTCGACTTAGAGTTTGTTTGTAGACAGACACATTTTTGCGCTCTGCTGATGTTTATTAGAGCAAATTTGACATAAAATACCAATGTTAAGATTGTTAAATTTTTGTTGCGGGATTTGAACGTCTTAGTTCGAAGAAAAAATAACATCTTATTTCCGCTAACACGTAGATGTGGATGGTAATGTAATGTTATGTTAAGTGGGCTTTACGGCTCGTTGACAGCGAGGTTGTTACAGACAAACAACTTTACATAATGACAGGAACTGAGAGAGGAATCGGCCATGGCACATGACTATGAACTACCACAGCTTTTGTCTAGAGCGATTTTGTTTTTCAGCTCATGGATTGTTCCGTTGCATGGTGAGTTTGTATTCACCGCCTTCCATCGCAGTTAGAAAGAGCGTTACTATCTTCTGTCAGTGGTATTCAGCTACCTCTGTCGGCTTTATGCTATTGGCTGCACGGCTGTGACGAGCTCTGAGACTGATTAGTGAGTGCTGACTACCCTCCCAGCATTATGGTCAGCAAGGTGTTTCCTGGTAAGTATTCAGGATCAAGTACAGGAGGGCAGGTTTGCCACGCAGCCTAACAAGATGAAGCGATTTTAGGAAACAATGGGAAACCGAAATCAGGTCGGTCGGAGTCGGAAATCGTACCCAGGTGTTTCCGAAAGCGATTGCAACGTCGAAGTTAATATCACACTAAAGAGAAAGAGAGAGGTGGTGTAAATCTTTGACTAAGACAACTTCATCGTCAATAATAATTTATGAAACAGAGATGTGAAATATGAGCGATCAGCTTCCAACAGCTTAATCAAGTGTCCAAATATGGAACCAATATACTCAAACGTAAGTCTATATGCAGTTTTTATGTAACATAATGAAAATGTGAATTTTATGTACACTTGTATTTTTCTTATTTCCCAAAAATAGGCCTATTTCCCATGGATCGGTACAAATATTACGATTGCCGACGAGTTACCACCAAATACAGCACAGCTTATTCCTTACATCGTTTCAAGATACAAATAACATGTAGCCTACACGTGGGTACTATTACTAATATTAGCAGAGTAATTTATAACATTTGAAACAACACGAATAAAATAACAACTCACGCAGAAGTAAATACAGCGATGTACTATCAGACATTACTGAGCTTAACAATTGTACATTAACCAAACCAGCCAAGTTTACCGGGAATCCAGCAGCCAGTTTATGCCATCCTGTGCTAAATATGCCTCGTCGCTAAACAAAATGTAGTGGTAACTGCCGATATACTGTTAACTAGGAACTCCCTTCCGTGTGAGAAATTTTGCTGCAAACAGTTGAAGAAATAAGCTCTCTGTTTGCAGTTAGTTTTTTCATTCATCTGTACATTTACCAAGATGCGATATTAGTTAGTGTATACCCATATTTATAACATATTTTATTTTATTTTGCCAAATTTCAAATTTGATTAATCGCATTGTGTTACTGCATGAGTACGGACACCGGATTTTCTCGAATTGGTTTTCTTCACAACTTCGCTTCAATACCGTATGTGGTTATCTGTTGCACTGCTTCGTGGTTATTCTCAGCGTGTCTTTGCTTACAGACGTCATTTACTTACTCGACCAATCAGAGCCAGGTTATTGTGACACAATACTTCTGTGATTAGCGGGTAGAACACCTGGACGCCCAGAGTTAAGAGCCCCATACAGACGGCGCTAGACGCCGCATTTGAGGTACGGAAACATACATATGATAAGCGCTACTACTCGGCCACGACAACTAGCACCGCGGGAAAAATGAGAACTATCGCTGTGTTGTACTTGACGACCGCGCGCAGCTGGTGTGGCGCTCCACAGCACCGGCCATAATACTGTGGCACAGGCAGCTGGCTCGGTTTTAGCCACTATGTCTCCACTGACCGTATGCCATGAACTCATGTCAGGCGCAGTACATTTCCCCTCCCTGAGACGTGTCTACCTACTACTAGCACCACGCTTCTTCCCCACACCGGAGGACTAGTTGTGGTCGAGTAGTACCATAGCCGTCTTTAGTGGGAGGCTGTGGCCTTAGATCTGGCAACACTGCCAGGAAGTCATTTTAACACTTCTCGCCAACGGCAGCGGCTTCCCCTGATTCGCCGGTATGCAGGGCGGTGTAACGGATCAGGTACAGCCATTGCCTTTGGAGAGTTAAAATAAGTGTCAAAATGACCCTTGTGTGCAGGGTTGCCAGATCTAAGGCCGCGGCCTTCTACTAAAGACGGCTATAATAGTACGTCTCTGCTCACCATGTGCCATGAACTCTTGTCAGGCGCAGTACATTTCCCCTCCCTGAGACGTGTCTACCTACCACTAGCACCACGCTTCTTCCTTTCACGGGAGGACTAGTTGTGGTCTAATAGTAGACTGGTCCGTGTGTCAACAACTAACGTCTTTATGCGCTAGGCGCAAAAACGGCGCGCAGACATTTTGGTCGTTGACTTTTCCTAATGGGACTTTGAGCGGTGACCTACTATTATTTGAACGGAAAGTGCGCAGTAAAGTCCGGCACGTGCTTCTCTATTACGGTTTGAAGATTCCAGGTGGTATTATGTACGTGACAGCAGTAGGAAAAACCGTTTTTAGCCACTTCATGGCGCCCCGGAACTATGATTCTAAGCATGATATCTAGAAAACAAACACGGAACAGTATAGTTTTAAAAGGGCTTTCTTTTATTAGGTAAAGATGCCGAACATATGATTTCCAGTATTCCTTAAAATAGCTTTAACATAACACGCTGCAGCAGTGTCCATGCACCAGCTGCAGATGTGAACGTAAGGAATTGACACAAAATGGCGCAAAAATGTTTTCACGAAAATGCGGGGTACTTATGCACGGGGAATGTTTAAAAAAATGTTCCAAGTGTTCGTTGGTAAAAGAACAAGCTTGTTCCCTTCCCGCGCAATAAAATAAACATTGCCAGGCCGAACACGCAGCAGCAAGGCAGACAGAAGCCAGAAAGCAGTGTTGCCACAACGTGCCGTATTACTGCGGTGGTAAATGCGAGAACAATAGGGCGAGACGACCACGGCGCCATCAAACTGCAATCAAAGACGACAACTGTCCTCCAAGTTATTCAAAGCACCCCCTCCCCTTCTCTTCAAAGAAGCAAGCCTGCGAGCCAACCCTTGAAACATCCCTTGTAAATAATACATGAGTGGGCTGGGAGGGGGCAGCGGTAAAAACAGACCTGCGGGGGTGGGTCTGGGGTAATTGCCGCCATGAATACCTCGCCTGCAAACTGCAGTCCCGTTCATTTGCATAGTCCGTCTGTCCACGCGTACAGTCACCTAGCTACACGCGTATCCACCCCGTCTCCTCACCTCATCCATGGGTAGACGTATTTGAACTTTCAAGGACCTAGAACTACGGAGCATTAAGAGCATGGGCCCGAGTTTCTTCGCATTTAACGACAATTATTTTTTAAAACATAAATGGGAGCCGATATCGTAACAGAAAAATAATCTCTGCTCCTTGTACAGAACATATTGTTACTTCCACAGAGCAGATTGTTGCAGGAATAATTAAGGTAGTACCGACAAACAAACCGGATTGTTGTCCATATTTTAACACAAGTATTACCTACAACAATACTTTCTATCAGTGTATGGTTAAAGTGTCCATGTCTTCGAAAAGTATACAAACCTTATTTATTCAGTTAGGATATTGATTACATTAGATTATCTTTAATGTGAAGTCACCAAACCAATGGAAAACCCTTAAAATTCGAGGTAAAATTTGCACATGAACATTATTGATATCGTATACCGTCTCTACACGCATCATGGCGGATGCTGGTTAGCCAGCTACAGTTCGTTACAAAACGAAGCCTAGGGAGTCCTTATTTAGTGCTATCCACTGGAGAGACAGTGCTTATGAAACTCTGTGTAATTTTAACACAACAGTGTTGGTAATAAACACTCTTTATTGATTACACTGCTCATTAATTTTTGTTAAGAAGTATTTCAGACGTGTTTACGCTGTAAGGAACAGCCTATACGTACAACCACAATTTTGTGACGAACATTGTTTGCATAATTTTGTTTCAGTGACTTATGGCCAGTGATTGGATGTTATAACTTCCACCTGTCTTGTAGTACCACTGGCAAATCACAGACGTATGACGTCACAATAACCGTATTCAGATTAGTGCAGTAAAATAAGAGACATGTCTGAGCGAAGCTGCTGAGGTGAACTTAAGACATTTGAAACAAAATGTTGCGAAAATATTTTCGCGAAGAACTCGTCGTTGTACATATAGGCAAAGACCCAGAAATTCCGTGCGTTGTTTTGGAGAAGAACAGATTTCGAACTCCGGTACATTTAATATACGCTAAAAAAAGGATTTCAAATTTTTGCCATTGCAACAGTATGTCATCTAAAAATACTATAGCGTAAAAATTTAAAAAATAAATAATACACGAGCCTAGTTTAGTACGTAGGAATGACAATCGAACCAGGAAAAGTGTTAGTGTTTCAGGCGCTTGTATGCAACCCGCATTAACCCTATATAAATCAAGGCTAATTTTACGTTCTCTATAGCAATAACATTATTACATATATCAATGTTATCTTTGTGTTTTATAAGAGACAGAGTCGTTCTTATCTTTGCAGCGTTTGCCGAAGTCAAGTATAAAGATTGGTTGCTACAAATTTTACAAATATTTTTTTCGTATCACGTTGATAATGTAACAGTTTGTTATACTGTATTTCGCAGAACGAAGCGAAAATAATAAATACTGTGTCTTGATATGTGTAATACTCTTATTGCTACAGCGAACGTAAAATTAGACTTAATTTATATGGTGTTAATGCGGGTTGCATACATGCGCCTGAAACACTGATACTGCCTCTTAAGAGTGACCTTTCCTTTGCAGGGTTGCCAAAGTTAAGACGTGACCTTCTGCTAGCGACTTATGCTAATGCACGCGTCCTATTACGATATTGTAATGACCTCGCCGAAAAATGCCTATATTAATGTACATAAGTTGTTATTGTTGAACTCTGGTTGCCGAATGAGTACACCTGTTTCATTAAATTTCTCTGTGTGCAACATTTTTTTCCTTTGACGCCGTTACTTAACGTTGATCCAGTGGCAATTTTTGTTTGAGTTTCAAGGGTTTTAAAGGTTTTGTGAGTACACATAAACGGTAAGGTGATAAACTCCGAAATTTACTTTGTAACAATTGTTTAAACCCAGTTAATGATATGCTAGAATAAAGTTTGCAGTAAAATTTAAACTGTTGATTAAAATGAGTTTTTTAAATTTTTGATCAAAATGTTTCTTGGAGACATATAAGAACAGTGAAACAGTTTAATTTAGAGCCTGATCGATCACATTCAATCAGTGTTTAATGTTTTGGTATTTTCTATTTGAAATATATTATAAAAATCTAAATAAAACAATGAACAAACAACATGTCGAATTTACATAAACGTCTTTATTGTTTAATTATTTGATCTGAAGATCAATATTGGAAAGTAGAAAAATTGTTAAGTCTGTATGAAAACAATAATGATATAATTTTAATTACAGTATTATATACTTTCCAGTAATATTGCTCCTATTTTCACACGAGTCTTACCCGACTAACTGAAAAAAAAATCAGATACGAAATTAATTTTACTCTTATAAACCTACTGGGCTCATAGGCAACACTGTTGACACAATATTGTATTTTTTCATATGTTGGTACTGCGTGCAGCTTGGCTCCGAGCGTCCACCAGATCCACAATTCCAGTCACCGCAATACGTGCATGTATATATATTTCGTTCCAAAAGGCAGAAAGGGAAAATTGGAAGGGGCGAGGTTGGCAGGTCTGTGTGAAAGGAACCAATCCGCGTGCAGGTCCGTACTTGTCAGAAGTGGGACGGATTTATAGTCGCGCCGTACATTAGCGTCACGAGGAAGGGCGAAGTTATTACAGAGAGGTCGCGCATTGTGGGTGCTGGCAGATTTACGGCGAGCTGCTTCGTGATTGGCTGGCGGGTTAGGCCTCGTTGTTGGTTGGAGAGGGGGAGGGGGTTTATAGATCCGTCATGGAGGAATGGTAAAGCGCTGCACTACTCCCTCGCTCAGGTAGGTTTTGTATGAATCACGCGAGGGCCGACTGTGATAAGCTCGTCGGTTATTTCGCGAGTTGGCAGAACTGAAGGATCACTGGCTGCTGGTACCTTCTTCACAGATGTACGTGCGAAAGTGACAAGAATTAAGATCATCAAACAATTGTAGTCAACTTTTTTTTTTTAAACCAAATGCTTTGAAAAAATTAGAAGCTGTGTACGGTCATACAATACACAATTTTGCCAGAGCGTTTTTTTTTAAATATTGTACAGTTTGCTAACAAAAAAATAATGTTGCTTCATTTCTACTTATATTGACAAGAAAATACGTGATATTTCAGGGGAAAAAAATCTAAAAATCCATTTGGTGTATTGCAGTAGAAAAATTCAGACACAAACGATTAAATATATGTGTTATAACTGTAAGAATTAATTTTTGGCATATGCGTTAATTTGCGTTAAATTTTTTTTCGAAACCTTTGCAAAACTAAAGAGCGAGACCTTAAGGCCCTTTCACACAATCAAATGTTGCTTAAATTGTCTTACAAATTTATTGAATTCAATTTCTTGAATGCCATTTCGTCTTTCAATTTATTGAATGTCATTAATGTTGTTAAAGATTTTCGTTTCGAACATGTTTGAAATTTTCTTGAATCAAAATATTTAAGAACAGAAAGAGGTTTTCCTAACATTATTAATTCAAATATCATATTTATTGTATTCTGCATGCGAGATAAATGCAAATTTTATCTTAAATCCGCTGGAATAGCGTGAAAAATTCCCATCGAACCATTTTTACTACGGGACAGTAAGTAGTGGGTGCATTTCTATATCTGAGTTTCATATATATCTTGTTGGTACATTTAGAAGTATGGCAGTCTGCAAAGGTCGTTTTTACTTATTTCGGAGGGCTTAGACACAGTATTTTTAGTACGCACGTTGAATTAACACTGACATCCCGTTCTTGCGTGGTTTACTTTCGTAAGTTGGCACAACAGGCGAAATCGGAATAGTTCCGTAAAATAAAAATCTGTTTACGAACACACTGCAACACATTTTAAGTGCGCCTAAAGCCGATTGTTCAATTATGCGACACTGCGACAGCGACAGTGCGGCAAAAGTGGCTAGCCAATCAGAGGAGAGCAATCAGACGACAGCGATGCGAAGGGTTGTGATGGGACATGTTCTATCGCAGCTGCGAAATTTGCATGCGAACACACACTAAATCTGAATTAGTGAATATTCACTGATTCACGCCGATGGATGGAACAGTTCCAACAAATTGAATCAGTAAAAAACCCCTGTGTAATCGGTGACTATTCTCTGATTCTGATAAAGAGTGCCAACATTCCACAAGTTAAATAGTGAATGTCCACAGATTTTTCAGTATTTTTTCACTGATTCAATAAGTGAAAACTGTTCTCCCGGGAAAACTTCGATTTAAGGTGCTAAGGGGTGTTATGTAAGCTAGGACAAACCTTACACAATCTGTCTACATACACAACTTTACACGTTTTCTTTATTATAGTAATACTATATGTCATTTAAAGTCATTTTATGAGAGCAAATCTATTATTCATGATGTTGAACATTGTACTTCCTTAAAGATGAAAAGTCGAACAGCAAATATTACGTTTGCTCCCCCCTCCCGAGAATTTGAGTTTTTGATCCCTTGACTTAAGTAGTTTTCGTAAAATATGGGTGGCCTGGACCTCATTTCATCTAGTGTTGGGGGGGGGGGGCGATGTCCCCCTGCTGTAGCCCTGAATATGAGTGAGTAGTGCGTGTGTGTGTTAACAGGGAAAGCTACATAATTCGGGGCTAAAAGCCTCAGTTTAAAATTCTAGGTTTACACAAGCCAATTTCAATAGTAAAAAACAACAGTTCTAGAGGAAAGTTTTACCAACCTTCTGAGCAAAAACTTTCCCCGAGAAACGTATTTATGAATAACAGTCTCTGACTCCGTAATCTCGCATGTTTAAGGCTCAAACACAACTGCCTGGTTAGATGGCTGGTCGGGTAACTGACCAGGTCAGGCCGTTGAAAAACCCCCTTAAAGCCACATTTCAATTGTTTTAATAATTTTTACATTTGTACAAGATATAGTTTGTTTTACAGACACATAGTGATACTATTTTTTACAGCGATGAAAATTTTCTTCCTTTCATGTTATTTTTTTTTATAATGGCAGGTCAAATCCCAAATTTGCATAAAACGGGTTTGTACAAGAAAGGAAAACCAACTGTCTTACAAAAATTAAATACTTAACAGTGAATAGCAATGTCGTGGGCTATGTCAAGGTATGTATAAAACCATTATTATATTCTGTTTTTTTTTTTAATAATTGCTGGTATTAATTTAAAAAATTACCAATTTTCTGAAAATTTTTAATAATACGAAATATTTCAATGCAGGTTTTTCGTACATACAGTGACGTGGCCCATGACACCGTTCTTCACGGCGAATTATTTAATTTATGTAAGTAAGTTGGTATTCGATTCTTGTACAAAACAGTTTTATGCAAATTCAGACTTCAAAGCCCAGCTACGCAAAACTTATTACACCTAGAGAAAAATGTCTTTGCGATAAAAATAGTCGTGGTACATGCCTACAAAACAAACCACATATGTATATATCTATTTATATATAATAAAATCACTAAAACTTTGTGTGAACTCCCAATTAAGACGGCCACAGGGACCCGGGCAGTTCCCAAATATTTTTCAGAAAGTTAAATGTTTTGCTGCTCGACCAGCCGCCGGCACACCAGCACGACGTAACGAGGTCAGGTCGGCCAATCAGCGATCACCGGTGACCTGGCCACCCACCTGACCAGGCAATTACGTTTAGGCCACGGTCGTAGAAGAACAGGTCTGGACACTCATCTATCTACCAATGTATTTTGCTTGACCCCCTTGTTGTTTGGCTGCAGTTCGCCAAGTTACCGAGAATATTGTGTTTTACTGGCGCTGTAAACCGAGCGGTCGGACTCCAACTCCGCCCACTTTTTTCCATTGTTAAATTTATAAAGTAAATAAAGATTGTTGGAGCCTTTCCTTAAATTTGTGGCGAAGGAAGTATTTCATAAATTGATAAAAAATAAGTTTTGCTAAATTGTTTATCTTAGCGAGAAGGAAGTGGGTGGAGTTGGAGTCCGATCGCCCTAACTGCAGCGCCTATAAAACACAATATTCTCGGTAACTTGACGAACTACAGCCAAACAACAAGGGAGTCAAGTTTCCAGGCGAGTGTCCAGACCTGTTCTTCTACGACCGTGGTTTAGGCCTTAAACTGTGGCGCAAAAGATCACGCTTAAGGGGGAGTGTTAGGAAACTTTATTTTACTATCAGTTTATGAGCCACAACATTTACCGAAATTTTCTCTTTGACGAAGCAAAGAATATATTCTTGATAAACTGCTAGATATAAATAATAATGGAATCTTTTAATAATTTGTCATGCAGAATCGTTGCAAGATAATTATAGGTTCTGCTGCAATGATTCCGAGTGACAAGTGAACAAAAAATTCAGTTATTTTTGTCAAGCAGTTTACCAAGAATATATCCTATGCTTTGTTGAAGAAAACAGTTTGATAATACAATTTGAATAAATGTTATGGCTCAAAAACTGAAAATACAATAAATTTTTTTCTAACACTCCCCCTTAACAAATGTTTACTCATAAAGATAGGCAAGTATTACAATCTAGGATTGTATTTTTTTCTTTCCATTTTGACTTTCAAAAACGAATAGATTCCGATGCTTTCAGGTTTTATTTATTTGTCCGCTCTTAAGGGGGAAGTGGCCAGTGATCGGGTTGGTATTAGCAAGGCGTCTGACCTGCAGCGAAGTGTCGCGCCATCTATCAAGCGGCGGGTGAACCGTCGCGACACGCGCGCTCCCAGCGGAAATTACCGGCACTCGCACGAGAGCCAGATAATGGGCGGCGTGTAGACATCGGCAGATAAGAGTGCACGGCCAGTTACAGGTCGAGCTCGCCAGTGAGAGGAAATGAAGAGGAAGTTAACACACTGCGGGAGTGGCCGGGGGAGGGGGCTCAGGGAGGCTCCGGGGAAGTGAAATGAGGCGAGGAAAAGGAAGAATAGGAAAAATGGGAAAGTGGGAATGGCTTCGAAAAAAAAATGCAAGAGGGTGGTGGGAGGAAGGTTGAGGGACGATTTCGATAATCGGCTAATCCCGGCAGACCTCGGATGTTCTGAGCTGTATGTGAAGCAGGTCATGTGGTGACCTGAGAGATAGAACCACACGTGGTGTGTGCCATGCTGTTACACCTCACTGTAACTACGATTAATTCTTCTACAGGTTAGAAAGAAACTCTGTTTTCTTATGGGAGAGTTTGGCACAGGGAACAATTCTGCCGCTGGTTTCGCTGCTATTGCTAAGGGACCAGAGAAAATACGAAACCGTCGTAAAATTAAATTTAAATATACTTGGAAATGACAGAAGTCATTTAACTTAATTTTAAAGGAATAATAAAACTATTTTTCGTTTAAAATTATCAACTTAATGTAATTTATTCAGGAAAGCTCTGTGATTGATCAGTTTGTACACATTACCGACACTAGCGCTCAAGCGGCAGAAATTATCCCTGTAACAAACTTTTAACATTGATCTTTCTAACCTGTAGTAGAATTAACCTTGCTGTGCTACTTCTTCTGTTTAAAAATTATTTTTCGTGTAATAAATGAATGATGTGAAGAAGTACTGCTACTGTCTCTTTACAAAAACATTATATTTTACGAATAGGTATGTATTACTGGACTAAACTGGTACCAAGATATCGTAATATATTAAAATTTTAATTAGCTCAATTAATTTATAATGATGTCTAAATATTCCGAATACAATGTGCATAGTAAAAGATAAGGTAATTCAATAATTCCCTATTGAAATAATTTTTGTATAATTTAAATATTTACGGTGGCAACTAACAATATACATAAATTGTAAAGTACACTAAAATGTTTCTAATAGAACTGATTTACTTTCTTACTGAATGTATACTACTTACATTTGCCGAGTTTTCTACACTTATATGTGTCGTTTAATTTCAATTAAAAATCCTATGCATGTGCCATAGTTCTGTGCTAAATATGTTTTCAAGTATGTACTGGGGACCTCCTTACGCACAGTTCCGAGGCACCTCACTGCAATCTGGAAGCCCCCTCAAGTAGCCTGAACTCTTCACTGGAACACATTCACCAGTTGCGATCCCAGGCCTTGTCAGTGCCACCATCCAACCTCGTTGTCACCGACGTCGCTCGCTAACTCCGCTCACGCACTCTTCACCAGCCGATGTTGCTCATCAACTCAGATCTCACTCCTAGAGCTTCCAACTTCGAACTAATGATAAACTAGATCCGAGAAATCACCCATACACAGGGACACTGGATTTCCGCGAAAATATTTTTTTGGCCCAACTTGTTTCAATACCTTACGTTTATATCTGCAGCTCTGCCTAACGGTTATTGGCAGCGTGTCTTTGCTGGGAGGCATCAAGTTATTGACAGTACACATAACAGCAAAGTTACTGAGACTCCACACATTTGAATTTGCGGGTACAACAATATGACTCGGAGTAAAAAAAATATCCAATCACTCACCTCGGAGAATAGTTACAGATGTGCACATAAAGTATTGAAACACGTTTGAAAAACCAGTAGCTCTAACAATGACCGAATCTCGCCTTGGTCTGGTGTGAAACTGACAGCTAACTTTTGCAACAGTTAATGTACAGAGGCTGATGTTCCAGAATATACAATACATTTAGGTCAATATGTTAGCTGAGATACGGTACGCGGCTCGAAATTTCCCGCCATGGATGTGGTTGGATTTAAGGACCCTCCCTAGATACGCTGAGTTTGTGTGTGTGAGAGGTAGAAAATCGATGGAATGGTAAGGTTGACGTTCACCGGGTCATGTGACGTATTATCGCCTCTCCGTGCAAGCCACTCAGCTGACGTGCCATGCTTTATTATTATCCTTTTTCCTATGCGACTTTATGTGTCTAGAACATGATTTTATTTGTGGGTAGCGTAGTCTAAATAGTAACGCTCGTTTCTATAGCTGTGTGTTTCGAATGGTTTTTATTTTTCCAGATACGTCACGCTGGATAAACAATTTCTGGCCATTTTGGGGGACCTGAAAATTATTTCTCTAATAAACATGCCGATTTTTTAAAACTATACTGACATAGTTTGAAGTGCGTGTTCTTTTCGTATAATGTGTGGGTTAAATAGTTTCGTCAAAAAGGGAAAAGTCGTAACTTACTGCAAATCATTTTAAGCACAGTGTCCTGGTAGGTTGTTGCCAGACAGGGCTACAGTACTGTACATGGTTGAGTGGTATTTGATGTAGCAGGCACTACACGCTGGTCTGCAGGTGACACTAATTTCCTAGTGGCCATTTAACACTGAAAGAACAGTATTGTTGTCAGTACAATATTTCTGTTAAAACAGGAGCAGTACTGTTTTGTTGTCGCTATGATCAACAATCTTATCAGTAAAAGTTTCAAGAATATTCTGTAAATAAAATATGCTCTTTGCCCCTTACACAGTGCAGATTTTTACTGCTACACAGTAATTAGTTGCAGGAATATTTCACATCGTACCAATAACCAAACTGGACCGTAGTCCCTAGTTTAACGGAAGTATGGCGCCTACATCAATATTTTCCTTTCAGTTAAGGTTCTGCAATCAGTACCCTCTAAAATTTTGCAAAATTTACAACGGTTTTCTTAGTACTTTTACAAATCCTTGTAAAAGTACAAATATTTTATCCATAAAATCATTCGTGGTGATAAAGTTACAAAGATTATCGACGTAAAAAATTTAGTAAAATTTTTTATTCTACCAAAATCGTCGAAAATTACATAAATATAAAAAAATCACATCCACTGGAAAGCATTTCGCTGCACTAAAATTAATTTCCACACTTATTGCACGCTTCAAAATAAAAAAAAAATAAAAATGTATCTCTGAACTGTACATTGAACGTGTATGATAAAAAAAATTCAATTATTATATAAGACAAGGCGTCTAGGGGTAAGTAAGCTATGTAGTTTCTAAACGTAGGAGGTGAGCATGAATCTAAGTAGGCCTATCACCGTGCAGTTTTTTTTTTTTCAAAATAATTTCACGTGAACTTGATTTATTCAATAAATAAATTTAGTGCTATTCTTAAAATAATACGAATATTCAAATTAAATGTTTTCCTTATTGTAAGTTCACAAGTCTATACATTGTAATTTTGCAAACACAAATGTTGTATTAAAGATAGAAGGGTTAATGGCTCACAGAAAATTCTAAGAAGTGTTCAGTTTATTCTGAACAGTCTATAAATGAGTTCTAGAATTTTTACGGTCCGTATTCATCTGTTTGCGCACAGCACGTGTATCTTGTGTAGAGACCCATGACTTTCGCGAAATGAATTTTGCACCAACTTCAATTAAAGAAAAATTTTGTAGAAAGTCTTCCCTGCGAAATTATTTTGTAGTAATCACAAAATAATTTTGTGATGGCCACAATATTTTAGTGGTGTCAACGAAATGGCTTTGTTGTGAACACAAAATAAAATTTGCAGGGTAAACACCCACAAAATATTTTGTAGCTGACACAATATATTTTTTTCTGTGTTGTTCCACTGTTTTACGCACACGACTGCAGCTTTGCTTCATGGTTATTGGCAGCATGTCTTTGTGAAGTGATGTCTCTCGTTAGACTGCGCCAATCAGAATAAGCAATACCAACCACACGTCTGTGATTTGCAGATAGAACCCCAATACTCGTGAGAGTCAAAACATCCAATCACTGCCTACGAAACTGCAGATGTGCAGAAAGACACTGAAACAAACTGCAGCAAAATTCTTTTCGCGAAAAGTTCATGGCCGTAACGTAGAGCATAGAAAGAAGTTTTTGCAAAATTTATGTCGCAAATATCAGGGGTTCCTCATCAAGCTTGTACATGAGAATCTGCAGCCCACCTTAGCAGCAAATCGCTGGCCGCCACTGACTAGAAGGGACCCAGGGAGAAGGAAGGAGATGATAGTATCGCTTGTAGAAGAGACTCTGAAGACGTTGTTGCCAGGAAGGTAGGTCGACGCATGTTCCTGATAAGACTCGGGCTAAACAGTTTGCCGATAACAGGTACGACTTTACTCGAGGGTCGCCTGCAGCAGGTGACGCCGCCTTTAACACGCCTAATTGAGAACCTGGAGGCGAGGGCAGCGTGCAGCAGTGGCACAAGGCACCGGCCGAGTCAACGTGAGCGAGTGAGAGATTTTGGTCAGGGCTTAGCAGCTAGGTCTTTAGCGCTGATGAGGGATGACAAGATGTGAGTATGGAGCAGCGCCGGAATGAAGGAGCGGGGAAAACGGGAGATCCCCGAGAAAACCCACCGACCAGCGGCATCGTCCGGCACGATTCCCACATGCGAAAATCCGGGGACCGAACACGCCAGGAATCGAACCGGATCGCCTTGGTGGGAGGCGAGAGGTCTGACCTCTCGGCCACCGCGGCCCCCGTGCCAACGTTCCAAAACAGCGTGTTACAAGTCGGGCTGAGGACGATGCTGGTAAACCTGTGGTATAGTTCTGGCTAGTTCATGGCTATTATGTTGTCACTTCTCTTCACCCTCATTGGCTCTTACGACCTCGTTGCTGAAGGACCGTATAACTTTCTCACCTCACCTTTGCCGACCAATCACTGTGAAGTGATTAAGTGATGTACGGAGGTGGTGAAAAGTGTGGAGAGGGCTCCGAACCAGTCGGCGGGCGAGTAGCGACCAAAACAATGCACGTGTTCCTGCGCGGCGAGCGGTCGTGGCTTCGGACCTGGGAGAGTCTTGTCCCTGTGTCCCTCTAACATCTCTCTTCCAATATTGTCTTCTCTATCTGGTTTCACTTGAGGACAGACTACTGACATTCTGAGTAAAATAGTTAATATTCTCTTTCTATCGTTTAAAATTAGCCATAGTTACGCCCCCTAGTGTTTAGGCGTGAATCCGCAGAGATAATGAAAGCTCGGTCTGTAACAACCAGCTGTAGAACGCCTTCCTTTTGTTAGCGTGCGAGTGGACGAGGACAAAAGAACAGAGTTCCAAACTCCAGGTATTTTGGTCAGCACTTATCACCTAGGTCTTTAGCGCTGATGAGGGGAGACACGATGAGAGTATGGTGCAACACTGGAATGAAATAACTTTTACGACAGTGTTTACAAGGATTCTGTGTTGGCAAGATAAGAATTTAAATATGTAGGTAAATAATTATAAATAAGTAATAATAATATGAATGCAAACATCGGAACAGACTCCGCTTGTTACCGAACTCGGATCGCTATGCTAAGAACCAAGTGGCCTGACCTCTACGCGACTGTGGCACATTAACGCAACTAAGAACACTGCGTTATTTTCTTGTCTCGGTACACAGTGACATGGGCGGGATAACAATATTGTACTTCAGGATATGAATATAATCGAATTGGTTATGGCCAAGTCTGACAAGTGATTATTTTCTTCGTTAATTACACCACAGTCGGTAAGTGGATTCTAAAAGTAGATATGGTAATAGAATTAACGTTAGTTAGGCCAGATAAAGAGAAAATTTGATCAAAAAAATTTTTTTTTTATGAAAACGAAGTCATATACAACTTTCAATGTTTATTTTGGAATAGTAAAAATGACACCAGATTTACAGCCCCTTACCTACACCAGGACACCTTTACTGCAAAAAAAATTCCTAAATTGTTTTGGAAGTTTTCAATACGTATACAGTATAGCATACTTAACATGCTTCTTCCTGCAGATATAGCAAATTATTAGAATTGTTACTGTACAAATCTAGTACGCCTATCACTATTTCCTAAGAATATACAGGACCGCTACTCTTCATGTATGGGAAACTATTTTACCATGCCTACTTTCTTACCACTCCTGTACATCGGTGTGCTAAACTTACGAATAATTTTTACAGTGCAGTTGCAGAAATTGCCCTTCGCCATATTAAAACACTGAACATTCTAAACTGTATTAGAAATTCCCTTATTGGTGCAAACTGTGATTTAAAAAAAATGTGCAGATTGTTTTATTTTTATTTTTCGAATAATTTTATGTCTCAAAAGCTTATAGAAAATTTTCAATTAATAATATATTTTGAAATCTTACTTACAATTTCTCGTCAAAATATACCAAGAATTTGCTGACAGCTATTATGACAGTATTTACAAGGATTCTGTGTTGGCAAGATCAGAATTTAAGCATGTAAGTAAATAAATTAAATTCGTATTTGGTTTTTACTTTTGAAGATAAATGGTAATGAGACATTTTCTTTCTTCGCCACCATAGGATATTACTCTGCGTGAGTGATAGACGTTCCGAAATTGACCTATCAAGCTTCGCACACAACCATTAAAGGTACTGGTGCATGTAAAACAGAAAAACTGTCAAACTACATATATGATTACTTTTAGAGTGACCACTATGCTTACAAGCTTGACGTTACATGTACTGACAACAAAACTGGTAATACCAACTGCTGTTATGAGGAGTTTGTGTGGAATTTAGAAGTTCATGCGCCAGAACGCCGGCTCGTGAACATGTAATTTATGTGATATCATAACAAGTGAGGAAGAGAATGAAAAAGAAAATCTTTACCTTCTGACTTGAAGTACTTTTATTACTTATATGACCAATCGGTAGTTGCACTGAGTGAAACGATGTTTTGTACCGAAATTTTTTCAAATTTATACAGTACATGGTATTATTCTGGCGCTGCTCCACACTCACCTCATGTCAACCATAACCAGGGCTAAAGACTTCGATGTTGAGCGCTGACCAAAATCTCTCACTCGATCAACTCAACAGAGTAAACATTATTCTAAAACCGTTCAAAAACCTTGTGTGAGTACAGTCTATCTGCGTTCAAAATCTCTAAACATTCAACTCGATCGCCAGCAGACGAAACGGACGAAAAAACGGGTAACAAGTAAATCATCTTATATATAAGGCATTTTTACGCAAAAGAGAGTCTGTTTTCGGTGGTTAATTCTGGAGTGTTTTACACTGTACATGACTAGTGCATAATTATAATGTCATATACTGATATTGTACCAGTACTTAAGAATATTCTACACTATCCCAACTTAGTCTACCGCGACTGAAATATTACTATTTCTGCAGACTTCGCCACAATTTTAAAAAGGCCGCCAACATACTACTTTTGGAGTTTCAGTACGCTTAGAAAAAATTGTTAAAAATACAACGAATAAGTAAATAAGACCACGTGATCAATACTAGCGAGTAAATTATACCTAATGGGTATTCGCGAGCGTCTCCTGAAGGAGAGTGTAGTTGGGATGGCGGCCGCCAGGGGCGCTCCAAGAGCTGGTTTCGCCGGGAGGTTACAGGGGAAAAGGAGGGGAAGTGGAGGAGATGTTTCTTAATATTTCACGGTCGGCGGAGATTTATTAGCTGGCGCGGGGCGGGCGCCGTGCGACCTGCCACCTAGCGGCCGATACATCAACTCAGGCGCCGGCGCCATTACTCACCTGAATATTACACAGGCTCGCGGGCATCGCAGAGGGCGGACGCCATCTCCACGCTGGATCGATGGTCGCTCGCATCTCCTCGCCGTCCGGGGCGGATGTGAAGAGACGAGAGTTGGACCGGGGTGTTTATGTCGTCCCCTGCCGTCCTGCCTGCCAGTCGACATAACCTGGCCGACAATGTGCAAGTGTGTGCAGGAGAGAAACTGGCTTGCATACTGAGCTCACAGCGTAGTCACGAAGCACACAATCTTAATTTTATTTCAAACAATTGCAAATAACTCCAATATTTTTTTTTTCCAAATGCTTTGAAAATATTTCAGTCTGTGTGCAATCATACGTTACACAATTCTGCCAGAGCGTTTTTTAAATTATGTACCGTTTGCTAGAAAAAAAATTACTTTGCTTCATTTTCGGCTTATTTTGACAACAAAATATGCAATATTTTGGGGCGAAAATCTAAAAAACCGTTTGATGTATTGCAACAGAAAAATTCAGATACAAACGATGATACATTAGTGTTAAAATTGCAAGAATGAATTTTTGATGTGTGTATTAACTAGCAGTCCCCCGCGGCTTTGCTCGCGAGTATTACTCATAACTGATAATATTTACTTTAGTTGAAAAACATCTTTGTTCACCAGATAGGTAGTTCAATCATCAAGTGTTATAATGACAAATCTGCTAGTCGAGTTATCTTTGCAGCAGGATAAGTAGCTATATCTGTCCACGTGAAAAACAGTCTTAAGTTTGTCCCTATCACTAACAGCGACTTCGCATGGGCCTTATTTATATCACTGCAAAGTTGACGTTGTGGGGTAATTACAAACTCTTTAATGTAAGAGGATAATCGAAAGAAAACCGCCTGCTTTACCCTGTGCACAACCATTGGTGACGGAGTTTAATGCTGTCGAGGAACCTAAGTGGAAAGTGAACTGCATAATCCATTTTACCACTGTTAAACGACTACATGCACGTTGCACTAATTCGATCTGCCTTACAGTTTTTGAGTGCCAGGTTTGAAAGTTTTCACACACCTTTTAATGGAATTCGAGCCCAGAACCTCCCGGAGTGTAGATGCTCAGTAAAAAGTTCCTTTATACATAAAACAACGAAATATCACATTCGGTGGTTTAAAGAATTCACGGTGGCGGCAAGAAAGTTTATAATTTGGGTCTAAACATCCTGAAAACATTAAATAAACTTTTTGAGTTTTGTGAACACCTGTTAATACAAACCTCATTATTTCAAACTGCAAAAATTTACGTCCCTTCAGGTTTGTATGAATGAGGTTCGACTGTGTGTGTGTGTGTATATATATATATATATATATATATATATATATATATATATATATATATATATATATGTGTGTGTGTGTGTGTGTGTGTGGATAAATTCGTGTGTTCACTGACCTGTAGATTAACCTTCAAGAATATCTCTGTACTGAAGCAGACAGCAGTAGCTGATCTGTTGCTTTCTGGCACAGTAATATGACTAATGAAACACAATTGGTCATACACGTAATTCCTACTTTATTATTGGCTCAGGGCCTTCCATAAGTCGTCAAATAAGTCAGAGCCCAATTGCGAAAGCGACACACACATACAGTTGATTGTTTTCATTCTCACTTGTGCTGAAAATACAACAGAAATATCTCGCGTCCTTATACATTGCAAATGTACCTCACCCATGTACAGAAGCGTAATTATATATATATATTTTTTTTGTGTCCCAGAACAAATAGACGGCTTTTGTTGCATCTGAGAGAAATTAAAATTCTGAGAGGAAATGTCATCTACCACTATTTGATCAGTCGCACCAATAAGTAGTTATGAATTAAAATAAGCAGCCAATCAGGTGCGCGTACATTAGCTCGCGTCTTGCTCTCGCAGTTACTAATCACTCCCCCTCCACGTCTTACCTCTGTATCACGCACCTGATTGGCTACTAATTTTAATTCATAACTACTTATTGGTGCATCTGATAAGATAGTGGTAGATGACTTTTCCTCTCAGATTTTTAATTTCTCTCAGATGCAACAAAAGCCGTCCATTTGTTCTGGGACACGTTGTATATCAAAGCTACCATAACGTGAGGTCGCAGCTCCCCTACACATGAGGTAGTATACGTTTGCAGATACAATTTTTAACTACAGACAGAAAATCTTAGCGGGTTCAGAAACGTGCAAGCTAAGACTCTACTGTATTATGCATTCTAGAACATCAATACGCATTCTAGAACATCAATACGCATTCTAGAACATCAATACGCATTCTAGAACATCAATACGCATTCTAGAACATCAACAGTACATGAATTTCTGCCCCATGTGATTGAGGCAGTTATACACACGAATAATTAAGAAGAGATTTGGTCGTTGTTTATTTGTAGGTTGGTTGCTGGCATGAAGTTGTAATTCTTGTCTAATTTAATGGCATCATGTTGCTAGAGTCATCGATTTTTAATGCAAAGAATTTTCCACCTATTTATCCCAGTACCTTGATTGCTTAGGCCCGGTAGTTTTCGCGAAAATATTTTGCGGCACTTTGTTTCAGTGCCTTACGTGCGCACCTGTATCTCTGCTCTGTGGCCAGTGATTGGATGCCTTAAGGTGGCCATGTTGGATTATTTTATTTTTCGCTTTTTTACATTCTGAGAAGAAAAGTGTAAAATGTGAGGTTATAGCATGAATCCTATTTATCTTGCGCTGTAGTACAAGCACCGAAGTTGAACTTTTAACGTATATCTAGGCCGCAATCAGTCACCCAAAATTAAGAATATAAAACAATATGTTTGACTGACTGCGGCTTAAACATACGTTAAAAGTTCAGCTGCGATGTTTGTACTGTATCACAAAATATACATACAATTCACGCTATAATCTCAAAATTTACACTTTCACTCTCAGAATTAAAAAAAAATCAACCAATTAAATAATCCAATATGGCGACTGATGTCCCACCTTAACATACAACGTCTGGAGGTTAAACCTGCAAATCACAGACGTGTTGTGTCACAGTGTTCCATGTACAGCTTGGCACAGTCAAATGAATAATGACTCTGCACAAAAACACTCTTGTCAATAGCCATGAAGTTGAGCTGCAGGTGTACACGTAAGACACTGATACAAAAATGGGACAAAAATCTTATCGTGAAAACTACCGGGCCCTATTATTGCACATCTGCAGCTATGATTCATGGTCAGTGATGGGATGTTTGCAACCCTCAATTGTCTTGCGGTTCTACTGTTAAATCACCCACTGTTAAAACTTTCCGTAAATTCACGGAGATATTTACAGTAAAGTTCTGTAACTATACGGAAGTGGCTTTCGTAATATTTTGTTTACTGAGGTTTGTTCGTATTGCCAGTTCGATTCTGGTTCGATTCCCGGCGGAGTCGGAACTCGGATTTTCGCATGTGGTAGACGTGTCGGACGATGCCGTTGGTCGTCGGGTTTTCACAGGGATGTCCCGTTTCCCCCGGCCTTTCATTCCGGCACTGCTCCATACTCACCTCATGTCACCCTTCACCAGCGTTAAAGACCTCGATGTCAAGTGCTGACCAAAATCTCTCACTCACTCGTATTGTCAGTTTACGGAGATCTGACCGAAACTTTCCATAAATCCATGCTAATATGTTTCTACAATTAAAGTATATTTAATTGTGTTTCTTAAAAAAATCATGCTGGTGTTAATGGCCACTATGACTCCCAGAGCTAACGTGCATGCACACTGGTACGAAACGAAGAGAAGGTGAGACAAACTAAGGTAACAGAAGCGAAGCGCTGATTCCTGGTTGTCCACACTTTGCCGCGAAGAGAAGAGATGCTGAGCGAAGAGCAATACAGCCAAGGACTCGTATCGTGCATGGACAAAGGGCCTAACAGCCCAGTACAGTGACTGAAGTGTTCCGAGGAGGCCACACACATCTTTTATTCTCCTCGCTCCAACTGTCCTGCAGTGGCCGGCCACACATGTCATAACATGGAACTTATCACAGCTTAAAAAAAAATCACACCTCTTCTCTGCGTTTTCGCAAGTGGGTATGCACCTAACTCAGGATGACAAAACCAAAATTCGTCAGTTATAAGGTTTTTCTCTTTCCACTGCATAGAACTCGCTCAATGATTATTTGTCGCTGTGGTACAACAGTTAGAGTGTATGTCTGGTAATAATGTTATGGGTTCGAATCCTGGAGAATTTGAAAAAATTTTTCAGGTTAAATGGTATGTCAAGATCTCGAGAAATAATTTTGTATTTCTGGAAAATGGAGTGCCAGTAATTTGAAGAAATTCAATTTCTGCAAAGAAAACGGATTGTCGGTAATTTTGCGAATGGTTTCGTTACAAAACAAAACTAAGTGTCCGTTATTTTACGAAGATTTCTGGATAAATTTTTGCCTGTACATTTCCGTGATTACACGGATATCTTTCTAACAGTGACGTGTGGTGTTACATTAACTTAATATTGACCGTTTCAGTCAAAAGAGAGCCATGCCTGCATAAATTAAACTAAAGCAGAGTTGCCATTGTAAACATAAGGCAATGAAACGGAATGTTCCAAAAATAATTTTGCAACAAAATCGTGAATAGTAATTAAATGTCAGGCAATTTTTGCTATAGGTGGTTCGGAATAAAGTGAGCACTCAAAAAAGCCCCGGAAAAGTTCTATTTTCAGCCAATTCGTATTTTTACGCGCGTAACAGCTAACGAAGGGAAATGTCTAACATCCATGGACACGTAACTTAATGTTTGCGTGTTTAACATAAATTGTGAAGTCAGTAGGCAACTTTATGGTTTGATAAATAAAAGCTTATTAACTATGCAAAACACAAGTTTATCTAATTCAGTTGATTTTATTTTAGTATTTATGTATTTAAATAGCAAAATACACGGAACTATATTCGGCAAATAGCTGGCAACCTTACAAGCAGTATGGTAACTATTGTTAATGTTGAATTATGTGAAGTAATAGCTAGTGATATTTTACAAAGGTTAAATTTTTAGTGCTCACTTTATCCCGAACGATCTATATAGCAGAAAATGCGTATGAGATTGTGTTTTAATCTTTTTCTGAAGATAACCCGCGAATTTCTCCGGGCCCTAGTGGTTACGCACTAGTTTCGCTCGGCTAGAGAAGGAGGTGTGGACATTACAGGTTGCCGATAATTAACGGCTGGAAAGTGGCGCCGGGCGGTGGTCGTAGTTTGCGAAACACTCGGTGCACGCGTCGCTGCTCCCATTTGCATGATTCGCCGCAGTATTAATGGGCCGGGCTAACGCGCGCACTATCTACATCTCTACACACACCAGCTGTCGCGCCGCCATAACCGAGCCGGACCCTCACTTCTCCGCTAACTCATTAAAGTCTAGATATCGGCAGAGTTTCCACTCCAAGTGGCGGCAATACCCTCTTGTTGTTTCCACCCTTCTCTACAAGCTGTGAGGCTGGCTGGAGAGGAAAACTATTCTGTATATTTAGTCGAGTATTATCATATTTGTATGGTGCTTACATGTATGTATGTATATATATATATATATATATATATATATATATATATATATATATATATATATATATATATATATATATATATATATATATATATATATATATATATATATATATATATATATATACGTTTATTATGTTTGATATTAAGGTTAATATGGATACTGGTACTACCTACATTTTTATATTTAATATATAATATTTCGGTATTTAATTGTATTATATAACATATAGTACACATGTATAATATACTATAAAATAATACGTATCGTGGGCTTAATGCTACAACTAGATAACTAGGTAGCTGGAGATATCTAACTGTAAAATTAAAAATAGTTTTTATCATACACACAATTATTTGTAAAAATGAAAATTTGTGTTGCAACAATACTCTTAATTAACACATGTATGAATATAACCAAATCAATACGAACAATCATAAAGTTAGTGTAGACATCTGCAGATAACTTAAACTTGAACAAATTATGTTACGTAGTTCTTACACTAAGTTGACGATATATTACGGTTAGTACAGTATAAAAAGTATACTTTACAGTAATTATTATGTCCAAGAAAAAAAAATAAACAATGCGATAAAAATGTTTTAATTACATTTTAAATAATGCTAAACACTTTCGTAAAGTTCCCCAGGAAAAATACAATACTATTTCTGTTGCTAGACTTTCGTTACAACGCAGAGTGTAATTTTAAGGAAAGGGTTTCGTTTGAATAAAAAAATATAGCAAAAAGTAAAAAAGTATTCATATGACACTGGCAATTATATTCATTTGATGCATACAAAAATTGTTATTTGGGAATGAATAATCCAACGTTATAAACTAATAAATATTACTTCATGATGAAAGTTACTGATATTTCTTTCACGATGACAACTGAGAAAAATGAAAATTTAGTTTTCATTTACAATGAACTCCGATTTTTCGTGGATTCAATCAAAACTGAGACGTTCACGCATATTTTGGGATTGTAACAGATACACTCTAACACTCCCTGAGAAACGCTGATTCAGTAACGATTTGGCAATAAAATATGAACCACCCACAACCGACGTCAGAAATTCAGAAATTGTCCTGTGCTCGTGCGAAGTTGTTGAAAATTCAAAAACAGTTTTAATTATGTTATTAATTCTCATTTCAAACATATTGTTAACTGTTTCTCATGAAGCATTTTTCACAAATAAATAATGTCTTGATTAAAGTAGTGTAAAATGTACCGCAATAAATTCTATAATCATAAACCTAGTAAAGCGAGCCATGTGTATCCTACCGTGCCTAAAGCAATTGAGATTGTTCTATGTAACGTCAATAAATTTACTGTGTGGGTTGAAATTCTCGTCGGTACGTATGGTGTGGTCATCTTAGTTGCATCTCAAATAATACTCAAAACGTATTGGAATATTTGTCTTCATGTTGAAAAAATTTGGTTTTCCGACGAGCAAATAGTTTGGTTTGTTTGAACAAGTATATAGATCACCGAAAAACGCAGAAAACGCGAAAGTTTTCTATTCAAACATTTATAAATTTGAATACACTGAATATGAAAAAAAAATCAATTTCTAAGCGATTTGCGATAAAACACTAGTTTTATTATTCTAGCGATATAAAGCTACTAAATCTTTTGCTTTGATTAAGAAATATTGTAAGATTCCACTGACAGAAGATGGGATGCTGTAAAAGCAGAACGTTCAACTGCACTAATTGAAAAACAAGTGACTGTGGTATGACAAGGAACAGTATAGTCTGTTCGCTAAACACTAAGCACTCAGCAGAACTTGTAATTCGTTGAAAATATGTTTTATTGAGCCAATATACGTTAACTTTTGAAAGCGTTGAAATGTTTACACTGGTTTGTAGTTATATGGAAGTTTTCATATTAATAATACCTCAGATGGCTGCAAAACGACCAGGAAAAAAACTTTATGCAGTGCCGCTTTATCACGAACGGCCTATACCTTTCTTCGTAAGTCTTATGTTTCATGAAATAATTTTAACGAACTAAGGTCAGATTATACATACAACAGCACAAATTTGCTCGTGTCTGTTATTGTACTTAATTGGGAGTCTTGGGCCGCAGCAGTTAGTTGTCATTCGAAAGTGGTTTATAATATTCTAGTGGGTGATACGCAATTTAATAAGAGTCCTGGGATCATGGCACTTTGACAGTGTTGCAGCGTATTGCGCATATTATTTTTTTCACGCAAAATCGCTTACGTTATTCCTATTACGTTTATCTGCAAATGTAACTCACACTTTAACCTATACACCTATACTTTTAAAATTCAGCACGCTTGTTATAAACATGATTCGGTGTCCTTCAAACGACTAAAAACAACTTTATAAGACTTTTGCAACTAAAAAAATGCCACCTAAATTCGTAAAGTGCTAAACGAGATGCGTGAGTTGGTCTTTACATCAGATGATCCAAAAATAGAATTTTGGAATTACCGCTTGCGGCTCCACAGTAAGGAAAACCTTGCACGCTTGTTTGGTGCGCTGTAAACAGAGGCGATATGTTTCTCTTCGGGTGTGGCATTCTCGCTCTTATTGCTACTCCTCTTAAGGATAGATAAGAACGAAGCAGCATAGCGCATTTAAAGTATAGTTTTACGCATCCAACTGTTACACCAGTTAGCTCTTACTTCTTATTCTAGTTCAATGTTTAATGTCTGCCATGCGTTGTATGGATGTTGCGTACTTTATACGATACGTGATTGGCTATGACAGACGGACGTGTTTTGTGGATATAGGGCATTGCTAGGTAATGTTGTTGAATCGCAGAAAATCTCATAGTTACACGAAAGAACTAGGCACGAGAAATTGAACAATAATTAGAAAGAACCAGAAATTCCCGTAGCCAACAAAAACATAAATAAATCCGAAATAGGAATATATTAGGTACATGATAAAAAATGCACAGAGAACGAAAAAAAAAATCAAACACGCGAGGACAAGACAAGATGCATGACAATAGCAACAGTGATGAACTAAAGACAACGAGAAGAGCACAAATAAACATTGCAACAGAGCAACAGAGAGGATCGTAGACAAGACTAGAAAACACAGACAATAATAGTATGTTCACTTCGGGTCGACCAAGATCTCCACAGAAATCTCCGCTTGTTGGTCGTTTAAACTCTGTTTGAAACAAATTATGAAATGTTGTATGACATAACAATTAAAACATTCGCCGACGTGGTTTAAAACCAGACAGGGTGCTATTACCGTCGTACGGTGCATAAAATAATTAAATACACGCTTTTTAAATATAACGGGTATTGAAGTGTTGGTGGACGGAAAACTGGAACATTTTCTGTGACGACTGGCCCACGCCCTTGGACAATACAGCCAGGTGACAGTATTTACGGAACACAAAATCTCATTGAGGTTTCCACAATAATTTTTGTTGCAACTTAGTCATTAATGCGACCCATACACGTTAAAAACGGTACTTTAAAACGTGTTATTTTTATTGATAATTTATGTTGACTTTACATGATGAATGCTATTTTATGTAATTTTTGGGCTTCCGGAAACTGCACTGAAATGGTTTTGCAAGACCATTCTCGTCTGATACAGTGTTACATTTTTAATTTGGCTGTTCTACATGGAGTAACAAAATTCAAATCTGCTGAAAAAAATGAATGAAGTATTAAGCATGAGTGAGTATTAAAGTATTCTTGACGATTACCGGTGGCTGACAATAACAGCGGAAAGATTGTGACAGCATCTGAATACTTACCACGTGTTCTGAAGCACAGACTCTTGAGTACGTCCCGCAGCTGACAGCAGTCGCAGGCTCGAGGGTGCTCGGGGACTGGTGAAGGAGGGAGGGGTGGAAGTAGGCACTCGAGTGCGTCGTCCAATCAGCGGCTGATTGCCTTGTAAGGGCCTAGAGAGCAGACTCTCCTCCGACTGTTTTTACCCCCTTGACTGCTCGAGTGCCGCAGCGCCCGTCTGGGGCGGCTACTGTGCTTGACGCGGGCGTGACGCGGGTTGCCTATCAGCGTTCGGGCAGGCGCTACCCGGAGACGAGATGCGCCTCTCGTAGCTGGAGTCCCAGAAATTTCGCGAATTTAGTTTAGGTAGGGTTCGATTTCTAACGCCTATACATTTGTCGATACCATAATTAGACTACTGTTTAAGTAATTATTCTTTAGTGACTATGAACCAATAACTAACCTGAGTAAAACACTCCCGTGTTTCATTGTTAGTTCCACTAACGCAGCAGCCAAAGAACAAGTAGACACTATTTTCAGTGAAAATAATTTCGCATCGGTTTGTTTTAATGCCTTATATGAACACCTACGGCTCTGATTGTATGTTTTTGCAAATCACACACGTGTGCTGCTGCAGTAGTATTGATCTCATTGGAATAGTCAAAAGAGTGACGACTCCGAGAAAAAATCATGCTTGATGCTGATAATCAGATTTCTTACAAAATTGTGAAACATGAAGCTCAATGACATGCTTTGATATTGAGAAAATAAACATTGCATTCTCATGACCAGTATGTTGAGACCATGTTCGATAGTGTTTTCTCACATTGGTGTAAATACTAGAATTAATTTTAAGAGAAAGATTTGAAAAAATAAATTTAAGGCCATGCGTAGTGTCATACAAAATTGAAATGTACGTTGGTGTATTGAAAACTAATGCACAGCTCGTCCACATAACATATTATGTTGATAAAGTATTTCTTATTTTCGTAACAAAATATATGGAAATTTAAGTTCCAAAATTTACGAAACTGTAGGCTTTATTGCTTGGAAAAAAATTAGTGCAAACATAAATACGATATATATTATTGTTAAATCAATGTCGATATAGATATTACGTTGCATTCGAAACACTAATAGTCATTATAAAACTACCAGGAAAGGCTTAAACGAAATACAAGTTTCACCTTAACGGAAGGGAAACTAAGTACTGAATAACACATGATCTGTACAGAAACACTGCGTCACAATACTCGGGGAGTATGTTAAGCTTCTTAAATTCAAACTCGATGTTTTCAGTGTGTGTATCCGCAGATTATGTAAATTGCTTATAAAATTTAGTGAATATTAGCATTCTTATGTGAGGAGATGAAGCGAGAGAGCTAATCTTTGTATTACCAACAGATGATTTGTAGGCAGTTACTTCAGCAACCTATCACAGGTAACAACTTTGTAACCAACCGTAAGTTACTTATGTAACCTTATGGGTATCGAATTGATTTCTGAGCACATGTGTTGCAGTCGTCAACTATTGTTATGTGCGCTATAGTTATACTATAAATTCTTCTTTCAAACAGTGAACATCTTGTATCGGTGATACTGGTACCAAAATTAGGAATCTGGATTGCAAAAATGTTCACAATTCATAGTAATCACATAGAAAATACCGGCATGAATTTGACACGGACAACTCGCCGTCCACAGCTTCGTGGACTCGTAAATCTCATAAAATATTTTCCGTTTGATACCATGTACCACCCTACCTATTTGTATCCCGTATTCACTGACATCCTGTATTTGCATGTCAGAATGGTGCTGAGAACATATCTCTCGTGGTTGAGGAGCAGTATGTGCTGAATATATACTGTATGGGAAGCTGCTCGCGGCGAATATCTTGTTGATGCGGCGCATTGTCTTGGGATGCCAGGACAAATAACATCACCTCTTATTGTGCAGCTGACAGTGTCTACTAAGGCGAGATAAAGTGTAATTTTTGAAGTGAATCCTTAGATTCATAGCAATATCAATTGTACAACTCGGTCAGGATGTTTATTTCATAAAATTTAAATCAATATCGTAGAGGAAATTACTCGAGGTTGGGCATCGCACCCAGGACTGCAGCTAGGTACGTATAGGCACCTGCTTGTCCCGCAGAATGACATGAAGCCCTACAATGGAGCAACCCTGGATTGAAGAGGTGGGAGAAGCAGGAGATCCCCGAGAAAACCCACCGACAAGCGAAATTGTGCGGCACTATTCCTCACGATTCCCCAAAAAGCACATCACGGATTTGTGATATCTGCTCCAGTTTCATCTTAAAGAAACAAATAGGTAGACTTAAAAATTATAATATATATGCATATATAACAATAGAAAGATGGGAGTATGGCAGAGTTGCTGCAAGTTAGGAAGGTAGTGCCTTAAATCATGTACAATTCTGTAGAAGTTAATATAACACGCATGTGTTTCTTACATCTGAGTAAACAAGAAACGTTTATTATTTTCTCAAAGATAAAATAAAAAAAATAAATCATTCAACGATTTTTTTCTTACCTAATGCATATGTTAATACTTCCAAAATGATCCGATGTACGTTTGGTGTATTTGATAGGTAGGCATCTGCTCGTTGTTCAAGAGAAACATTGAAGACCAACTTACACAAGGGAAAACGATCTACGTCACAAGCCCTTCCTGCCTAGGCACACATTATGAGCAGCTCTGTCTTAATGAAGGCATTTCCATGCTAATTATGGCCCGGGGAAGATGATCTGAGGTTGCGCGCGGAAGCCCCTGCCAACTAGCGTGTAGTCTTCACTGTACAGCATGTCTGTGATGGTGGTTGCCTATTCTGCCACACCGAGAGGTTGCGGCTGGAGTGAACGTTCCCTGATCTGTTTGTTGTCTTACTCTGGTTTCGTTGTCGTTAATTGTTAACGGATGGAAGTTGGTTAGAATTGTATATTTTTCACTGAAACATTACTATCTAGATTTTAAACTAACTTCTCCGCACTAAGGGTTGTGAATACCGACTTGCGATATTTTATAAAATTTTAAACTCCACAACCTTTGTTAGTTTTTATCTAGTATTTTTTCAAGAGTAAGTAAAATCTTATTTTTATCTTTGAGAGGCTACAGAACGTGCTATAGTAGTCAATGAATATTAACATCAACCGAGGCTAGACTCTTTTCTCTGTCGTTACGTAAAACATGATAAAATAATAACTTAAATACAGATTGAGGCAAAAATATATTTAATGCAAAATGACGGATAATGATACATATTAAATCGTGAGCGTTCATTTATCACTTCTTTCTTTTGTCAATAACATTGGAGTAAGGGTGCCAGACAACTGCGCTTTAGAGACTCTGAAGTGACGGAGCTATAAGAGCGACCTTGGAGCGCGCATCAAATGTATCATCGTCACAACAAGCCAAGCACTGAACTAGTGTTCAAGACTCTCGCCGATATATTTTTACTATGGCTCTTTAATGCTTTCTTTCAGTCGCCCTATTGAATGTTATTATTTTTCGTTTTTTTGTAATTCTGAGAAGAAGAATGTTATATCAGCGACTATACCGCAAATTCTATCTACTTTGTGGCATAGTACAAACATGGCAACAGAGCTAGTAATGTATAGTTAGGTCGCAATATGTTGGGCAAATTATGAATATAAAATAATTTGCCATACACATTGCAGCGCAATTACATGTTAACAGCTAAATCGGAATGTCTGTACTGTTGCGAAATGTAAATAGAATTTTAGGTATAATAGCATATTTATTATTATTACTTTTTTTAGAATTCTAAAAAAGCGAAAAAATAATAATATTCAACATGGCGACTGAAACCGAGCCTTAAGCTGTGACCATATAATTTTATTGGTGGAAAGTCTGTAACAAAGTCCAGTGTACATTTCTATCTGAATTTCGCATACACTTGGTTAGTACATTTTGAAGCATGGCAGTCTGAAAATACCAACGTTTGCTATGTTGAAGGACTTAGAAATGTGTTTATAACGAGCATGCAGTCTTAAGAGTGTTCAAGTGGGGGAAAAAAATCACAATTTTATATTTGTGTAATATAGGGTTAGTTTTGTTGGCATTACTTGAGAGAACATTCATCTCTTACAAAAAAAAGAAATCAGCTACTTGAGATTTCACATAGTGGCATAGTGTCATAATTTGCGTATTTTTACTTCATACAATTCTTGATAAATAGCAAACATAATTAATTGGAAAAAAATCACATCAGAATAACATGACACGATCTACGGTTTATGCGTAAGGCATTGACACACACGCCTACACTCGCTCACACACACCAACACACTCGCGCGCGCACACACACACACGTCTACACACAAATTACAGTGAAGCAATTTTCTTCAAGGTATTGCACGTATATCTAATTTTTATTAAAACGGTTATTTTGATAACCAATACTTCGTTATATAATATTTATAATTCATTATTGATTTATTTAATAATTATATATAACAGATAATTGATTTATAAATAAATCATATTAATAATACAATAATTATAGGTTAACTGTAATAATTCTCTTGCAATGACTCTGCATGACAAATTAATGCAATATTACATTATTACTTACATCAAGCTGTTTACAACGAATATATTCTAGGCTTTGTCGAAGATAAAAATTTGATAATAATTTGAATAAATTTTATGACTTAAAAAAAACTATAAAATTGTCTAGCACGTTTCCTTAAGCACGTCAGGAGTTTTGTTTACTATCTGGTTGCAGTCTGTAAGTAAATTTTCAGCGCCAGAATTTTCGCACGTACCGGGGTTTCTCGGGTATCTCTCGTTTTTCATGCAGCATCATTCCGGCACTGCTCCATAACCACATCATGTTACTCCTCTCCAGCGCTAAATACCTCAAGGTTAAGCGCTGACCAACATCTCTCTCACACACACTGCAACTGAAACTCTTATCCTCTCTAATAGAACTGATAAGAATTCTGCTAGAGTAACATTTAACATCTGTGACTGGTCTGTAGGCAGATATTTCTTGTCGGACAGATAACATCCAATTGTGTACGTTGCAAAAAACTACAGTTTTTCAAGGGTATGTTGGCCCTAGAAATGTCCGCGATAAACCATCATTAGAGACACCTGATTTTCGCGAAAATTTATTTGCACCATTCTATTTCAGTGTTTTATGTGCACATCTGCAGCTCTGCTTTAAGGTCAGTGATTAAATCTCAGCGTCTTGAGGCTCTACCCACAAATCACAAATATATGATGTTGCAGAAACTTTGTTCTGATTGGCCTAGTCAAATGTGAGCCGTCTATACACAAATGTACGCTGCCAATGAACTTGAAATAGAACTGATTAAAAGCAGATATGGTATTGAAACAAGCTGGCGCAAAAAAAAAAAAATCTTCATGCTCTGGAAAAAAAACGTATTGTCATTATGAAACATACCAAATTATTTTATGGTTACTACAAGCATTTTTGCTGCAATCAATAAAGTTTTGCATTTACTACAAAAAAAAATTGGCAACCACTACAGAAAATATTTGGTGAGGTCCATATTGATAAAACATTTTATAGTCACCACAAAATCGTTTTTTATGTCTCTAGTCGTGATCTCTACGAATGAGGCTTGCACAACTCGTAAGTAAGAAAGCATCCAACAGAACGGCAAAATTCACTGCAGTTTTACAGCACAGAGTATTTATACGAAAATGATTTGATGTTCCTGGTATGAGATTATGTTTCTTATTTATTTTTATTTATATTCCGTGGTGCTACACACACGCAGCTATGGAACGTGTCAAAATTCATCATACACATACACGTAATGAATCACCATTATACATCCGACAACATATTTTAAATGCGAGTTACAATGCAAATCATTGAACTTATTGGTTTGTGGACATACGACATTGCTCATGTTTTGCTGATCAAACTGACACAATTCCTCTCCGTTTTTGTGTGTTTTATACAGTTTTTTTTGTTCTTTTTTGTACTTTGTCATTCAACACAAGTTTGATCAGCAAAACATGAGCAATGGCGTATGTCCAAAAACCAATAAATTTTAATTGTAAACTTCTATGAAAAAAAAAAGTTTAAAAATCTCACAAATCATTGACATACATGTTTCAGAAATTCAATAACTGAACAGAAGTTGTGAGTATTCAGTATCTTGTTTTATTTTATTTTTAAATGTATCTTTGGTTGATACACATATAGCTGCTTGGCAGATACTGACATACATAGCCAACTAACTAATGAGGAAGCCAGGTCCGCAAGGCCTTTGAGACAGTCTCCAGTCCTCCCTAGGGACGGCGTGCGTCATCAACCTTCCCCTCCCCCAGGCCAGGCACATGGCCACGTGACCAGAATACCCACCCCTCACCGCCCCCCCCCCCCCGCCATTATCGCGACTAGCATAACTCCAGGCACTCGCGCGCGGAATGCGCAAACCGTTTACCGCTCGACACTTTCTCTCCAGCTCACACCACCACACCCGCCCGGCATTCTTATTAAATTAAACACATAACTCAGCTGGCGGGCGACGGTTAATGAGGAAATGTCGTCATTTGTCTCCCCCCTTCCCCAACCTGCCACACCCTACCCGAGCACACGGTGACATGTCCCAGTGCAGTAGTGTTCATTACGAGCGGTCGCACGAGAGAAGTGCTACGTGGTGTCTCCGTTATGTCAAGGTCACGACTGCTGGTTTTACACTGATTTTGAATTTTTTTTTTCAAATGGTTGTCTTTTATATAATAGGAACAAAGGAATATGTCCTTTAAGGCCATGATCTTTCATTTATTTCAAACAATTGCAGATAACTGAAATATTATTTAACCAACTGCTTTGAAATAATTTGAGAGTGTGTACAGCCATACGATACACAATTTTGCTAAAGCGTTTTTAAAAATAATGTAACGTTTGCTAGAAAAAATTATTTTGTTTCATTTTGGCTTATTTTGACAAGATATTTGATATTTCAGGGGCAAAAATTTAAAAATCTGTTTGGTGTATTGCAACAGAAAATTTCATACACAATCGATGATATACAAGTGTTAAAACTGTAAAAATGAATTCTTGATACATGTATTAATTTGCGTTAAAATATCTATCTTCGAAACCACTGTAAAACTAAAGAACAATGCCTTAAATTTAAAAAAATGCATAGTTAAGTTGATTGTTTGGTGGTCGGTTCAGTGCATCGTATAAGGTAGCACATGATGCTTGGTTCTATTGATATAAGCAAAATTTCAAGGTTGGTTATGTACTAGGTGTATATAACTAAAAATAAAAAAAAATGTTGCTATATTTCATTTATATAAAAGCCATCCATTTGATCAACATACCTAGTAAAGTCCACTTAATATACCCATAAATCTACACAAATGGAATATCCAAGAATTTATACATTATTTTGTCACAAAATATCACAACTTGTATTTAAATTTTTAGTACCTATAAACTTCATAGTTTTCAGATTTTGCACCCAATGCATCACCACTTTTATTACGAAAATAAGCTAGGATTAAGCAAAACGAATTTTTTCGAACGAACAGTGCATTATTTTACAAATCTCCTACATATAATTGCTAAGCGTATGACTGCTCAGTCTTGAATTTCTTCAAACCATTCAAAAATGTTACTGCAGCACCACACTTCTGTGATTTGAGGGTAGAAGCCATGAAAGAGAGCTGGAGAGTTCACATAATGCTTTTAAACAAGCTGGTGCGAAAACTTGGTGCCCCTAATACACTTCAGTATTTCGTTTGAAGGACTGCATTACATACGCCGGTCAGCAGCACCGTTAGCTCTCCCTCGTTTACTCCATCGGTTACTAGAACACCGAACATTTGTGATTTGCAGGTAAAGGGACCGCAATTGTAGCAGTGGCTAGAGCACTTACTCGCCCCCCAAAAAGGAGATTTGAGTTCGATTTCCGGTGGGGGTCGGTCCCCGCGTGCCGTTGATCGGCGAGTTTTCTCGAGGATTTCCTGTTCCCTCCGCCCCTTTATTCCTGTGCTGCTCCATACATAGTATTATCCCTCACCAGCGCTAGAGACCTACATGTTATGTGACGGCCAGAATCTCTTCACTCACTCTTTTGCAAGTAGATCTCCAAGACGTTGAGAGTTAAAATGTTCAATAACTGGCCATGAAGCAGAATTTAAGTTAAGATAACTCCATTAGTGATATTATTGGAGGTTACAAAACGAACAAATATATATGTTGCACTTTCTCTAGGAAAAAAAAATCATTATTTACTATGACAACTCAACAGCCATAAAGGCCAAACATCAACTATCTAATTCAGGCACTTGGCCATTATCTTTCACTTATTTCAAGCAATTGCAAATAACTTGAATTTTTTTTAACGAAATATTTTTTAAATAATGTACCGTTTGCTAGCAAAAAATTATTTTGCTTCATTTTGGCTTATTTTGACAACAAAATATGTGATATTTCAGGGGTCACAATCTAAATATATGTTTGGTGTATTGCAACAGAAATATTCAGATACAAACGATGATATACAAGTGTTAAAACTGCCAGAATGCATTTTTGATATATGTACTAATTTGCGTAAAATAAATATTTTCGAAACCACTGCTAAACTAAAGAGCGAGGCCTTAAAGAGATGCAATATTAAACTCGTTCATTACGAAACATCAGCTGGTTGAACATTTTAAATACATTCAAACGGCAATTTAGAACCACAATAACGATTAAGCCATAATGTTACTATTTTGAATCATGTATAGCTACAATTCAACCTTAATTACAAATGTGAAATTGGGTCGCAAACGCAGAGCTGACTCAGTTATTTACAATTTACTCTCCATTTACGCTGACTTGAGCACAAGTCAGACTGATTCAAGACCTTTCACTCAAATACAATTTCAATTATGTTCACAACACACTTAATTGGAACAAATACAGTCATTAGCACGTAGTGCCACATTTACTATTACTAATCGTCAAATTTATGTCTTTCCTATTCATGACAGTAACAATTCATTTAGACATAAACTACGACACGTCTCTCGGTTGGCCTGGATTCAACAACCATTAAATTAGGGAGACGTATGTTGTTTCAACAATACAATTACCAATAGAAATTTGTGTTTTAATTTCATGTCACATCCGCGGGCCCCTTACATTCTCTCAAGTCCAAGCTTAGTGACGTCTCAAGTCAAATCTAATGCAAATGAACCATGAGTAAACTTAACTACGCTGCATACGTGCGCATGTCCTTCTGCACGGTAATTGT